>PVJI01017050.1:0-37010 GCA_004026765.1 Micronycteris hirsuta | reverse complement strand
GGAGGGGAGAGGCTGCAAATAACTGTAATTAAACAAAAAAAATTAATAAAAAAAGAAATAAAAAAATAAAAATAAATAAATAAAATAAATAAATAAATAAAAATAAAAATAAAATACATAGCATGTAAAAGAACAATTCTGGGGATCAATAAATCCAGAAGCTGGTTCTTTGAAAAGATAAACAAAGTCAACAAGCCTTAAGCAGACTCATCAAGAAAAAAAGAGAAAGAACCCAAATAAACACAATCAGAAATGAGAGAAGAGAGATTATAACTGATGCCACAGAAAGACAAAGGATTGTAAGAAATTACTATGAACAACTATATGCCAAGAAAATTAGAATCTTAGTTGAAATGGACAAATTTCTAGAAAAAAATAACCTTCCAAAACTGAATCAAGAAGAAGCAGAAGGCCTGAACAGATCAATAACAGCTGATGAAATCTAAGCAAAAAAAAAAACTCATGGCACACAAAAGCCCTATACTGGATGGATTCACAGCAGAATTTTACAAAATATATCAGAAAGAGCCCGGCTGGTGTACCTCAGTGGATTGGACGTGGGCTGGGAGCCAGAGGGTCCCGGTTCGATTCCCGGTCAGGGCACATGCCTGGGTTGCGGGCCAGGTCCCCAGTGAGGGCCATGTGAGAGGCAACCATACATTGCTCTTTCTCCCTCCCTTCTCCTCTCTCTAAAAATAAATAAATAAAATCTTTAAAAAAAAAATATATATATATATATCAGAAAGAGTTAAACCCCATCCTTCACAGATTATTCAAAAAAATCCAAGAAGAAGAAAGACTCCCAAACTCTATGAAACCAGCATCATCCTAATCCCCAAAACAGATAAAGACACAACAAAGAAAGAAAACTACAGGCCAATATCGCTGATGAACAGAGATTCTAAAATCCTCAACAAAATATAAGCAAACCACATCCAGCAATACATTAAAAACATCATATCCCATGATCAAGTGGGATTCATCCCAGGGATGCAAGGATGATACAATATTCACAAATTAATAAACATAATGCATCACATAAACAAAAGGAAAGACAAAAATCACATGATCATATAAATAGATGCAGAAAAAGCATTTGGTATGGTATAGCACCCTGTTATGATAAAAACACTCAGCAAAGTGGTAATAGAGGGAGCATTCGTCAACATAATAAAGGCCATATATGGAGACCTACAGCCAGCATCAGATCAATAGGCAAAAACTAAAAGCTTTCCCACTAAGATCAGGAACAAGACAAGGTTGTCCACTTTCACAATTTCTATTCAACATAGCCCTGGAAGTTTTAGCCACAGCAATCTGATGAGAAACAGAAATAAAAAGTATCCAAATTGGAAAGGAGAAAGCAAAACTGCCATTGTTTGCAGATGACATGATAGTGTATGTAGAAAATCCTATAGATTCCACCAGAAAACTACTAGACCTAATAAGTGAATTTGGCAAAACAGCAGGATACAAAGTTGATACTCAGAAAACAGAGGCATTTTTGTACACCAACAATGAAATATCAGAAACAGAAATCAGGGGGGAAATCCCATTTTATATAGCAATAAGAAAAATAAAGTACCTAGGAATAAACCTAACCAAAGAGGTAAAAGACCTGTACTCAGAAAACTACATAACACTGAAGAAAGAAATCATGGAAGATGCAAACAAATGGAAGCATATACCCTGTTCATGGATTGGAAGAATTAACATCATCAAAATATCCATACTACACAAAGCAATTTATAGATTCAGCAAAATCCCTATTAAAATACCAATGACATATTTCACAGATATAAAACAAACATCTCAAAAATTTATATGGAATCATAAATGACCCTGAATAGCCACAATTTTGAGAAAGAAGTACAAGTAGGAGAGATCACAATGCCTGATATCAAACTGTATTACCAGGCCACTGTAATCAAAGCAGCCTGGCAGTGGCAGAAGAATAGACACACAGACCAATGGTACAGAATAGAGAGACCAGAAATAAACCCAAGTCTCTGCAGTCAATTAATATTCAACAAAGGGGACAAAAGCATAAAATTGAGTAAAAATGTTGTTTTCAGCAAATGGTGTTGGGAGATCTGGACCAGCTACATGCAAAAAAGTGAAATTTGGCCACCGGCTTACACTATAAACAAAAATAAACTCAAGATGGATGAAAGACTTAAATATAAGCCATTACACCATAAAAGTCCTAGAGGAGAACATAAGCAGGAAAATCTCAGATCTTCCACGTAGCAATATTTTCACCGATATGTCCACTAGAGCAAGGGACATAAACGAAAGAATAAGCAAATGGGACTTCATCAAAATAAAAAGCTTCTGCACAGCTAAAGAAAACATCAGCAAAATGAAAAGGGAACCAACCATATGGGAAAAATATATTTGCAAATGATACCTTGGACAAGGGTTTGATATCCAAAATATATAAAGAACTCACATAACTCCACTCCAGGAAGACAAACCCAATTAAAAAATAGGCAAAGGACTCGAACAGACATTTCTCCAAGGAGGACATACAGAGGGCCCAGAGACATATGAAAGGAAGCTCAGTATCGCTAGCCATCAGAGAGATGCAAATTAAAACCACAGTGAGATACCACTTCATACTGGTCGGAATGGCCATCATAACAAAACCAACAAAAATAAATGCTGATGAGGATGTGGAACAAAGGGAACCCTAGTGCACTGTTGGTGGGAATGCAGACTGGTGCAGCTACTGCGGAAAACAGTATGGAATTTCTTCAGAAAACTAAAAATGGAACTGCCTTTTGACCCAGCAATTCCACTGCTGGGATTAAATCCTAAGAACCCTGAAACACCAATCCAAAAGAACCTATGCACCCCAATGTTCATAGCAGCACGGTTTACAATAGCCGAGAGCTGGAAGCAACCTAAGTGCCCATCAGTAAATGAGTGGATCAAAAAACTATGGTACATTTACAGGATGGATTACTATGCAGTAGAAAGAAAGAAGGAGCTCCTACCCTTCACGATAGCATGGATGGATCTGGAGAGTATTATGCTAAGTTAAATAAGTCAGGCATTGAAAGACAAATACCATATGGACTCACCTATAAGTGGAAACTAATCATCAGAACACACAAGCAAACAAAATATAACCGTAGACATCGAAATTAAGAACAAACTGACATTAACGGGAGAGGACATGGGAGTAGATAATGGGGGAGGAAAAGGGGAAGGGATGTCAAGGAACATGTATGAAGGACACATGGACAAAGCCAAAGAGGGGTAGGTTCAAGGGTGGGAGGTGGGGATGGGCGGGGTGGAGGGAGTGGTGGGGATAAAATGCAGACAACTGTACTTGAAATACAATAAAAAAATTAATAAATAAAACTGCATTTTATTTCCATAGCAACATTTTGAGAATGCATCTATCAGTTTAGTGGTTAGCATTGCAAAGCTTAAAAAAGAGAGTCAAATTAAGTTTCTGAGACTCAGAATAAGTTGGCTGATGTTAAATAATGAGTTTACTAAAAAAAGAAAGCAGTATCCATTACAGGTGAGAAGTCCTAAATGGAGTATTTAGGAAGCCTTGCCTGAGTAGTGCTAGCAAGGAGAAGATAAAAGATACACATTTACAAACTGAACTAAGAAGCAAAATAGAGACAGACTCAGCTAGAGAACAGGCTGACAGGTCTGGGGTGGGACGGGGGGGAGGGCATTTAGGGTGTGGAGGGATCAAACAAAAAGGAAAAAGGACTCATGACCATGGACAACAGTGTGGCAGTTGTGGGAGTAAGGGGGTGGGTAGAGGTGGTAGAGGGTATAAGGGGGATAAATGGTAATGGAAACAATACAATAAAATATATTTTTAAAAGCTATAAATTTAATAGGTGCTATATTTTATTTATTAATCTGTCATTTTCAGACTTTTACTGCATTCTGAAAACATCTAACCATTTAAAATTAACAAACTATAAATAAGCAATTAGCCAGAAATATCACCCAACAAGCTCGGATAACAAACTGTACCATGTTTTTTTTGTTTGTTTGTTTTTGTTTTTAAGATTTTATTTATTAGTTTTAGAGAGAGGGGGAGGGAGGAAGACAGAGAGGGAGAGAAACAGCAATGTGTGGTTGCCTCTCACATGGCCCTCACTGGGGACCTGGCCCACAACCCAGGCATGTGCCCTGACTGGGAATCGAACAGGGACCCTCTGGTTCCCAGCCCACGCTCAATCCACTGAGCTACACCAGCCAGGGAAAATAACAAACTGTACCATGTTTTAACACTCTCCATTCATCTTCCTCCTCTCTGCCACTGTTTGGGACAGGCCTTTGCCCAATTACAATTTCAGTGAATAACTCAGTAGTCGGTACTAACAGAATTTTATGTAAGCACCTTAGCGTGAAGAACATTTTACGAAAATTGGTCTACTAATAACATCTAAATTATCATCTATACTTTATTAAAAAATTGATGCTCTGAGATCCTACCCAAACTAGCTAAGAGCAAAGAGCTTGTAAAGAAGAGTCTGGTTTGAACTTAAATCTTAATTTGAACTTTATCTTCCACAAATAATAAAAGACTCATTTATTCCACTAAGAGGATTACCAGAAAGTACATTGTATTTAACTCCCAAAGAGCTATAATTAACTGGGGTGGTGCATTTCAGCAACCAGTAAGTGCACAGTGCTGTATACGGGGGAGTACTTGGAATTAACACAGTTTGTCTTTGTCAAGCACACAGTATTTTGTGAAAGTAAAAACAAAACATAAACTAGTGACTACAAAATAACAATGATTAATAAGGAAAAACAAAACAAGTGCTCTAATGGAAAATATAACATGGGGATTAATAGTGGGGTGTGTTTAGTCTGGAAAGACCACACTGAGGAGATAATATGTAGGCGGAGATCTGTAGGGACGCAATGAGACATCTTTGCGAAAAGTCTCTGTACGAGAATTCTATTTTGACATTATATATATATATATATATATATATATATATATATATATATATATATGTATATATATATATATATATACAAACAAAATGAGAAATACTTGATTCAGGTTTTAACATGCAAAAAGTAGTTTAAAAACTGAAAGAATATGACATCAGTAGGAATGGTGAACTGAGGACTTCCAAAAATTGTCTCTTCTGGTAAATTCTACCAGATGTTTAAAAAAGAAGTAACAACAATATTTCACAATGCTTCCCACCTCCCAAAAAACAGAAGATAAAGGAATTTATCACTAACTTTATAAAACAAGTCTTATGCTAATATCAAAACTAGTTAAAGATATCACAGGAAAAAAGTTACAACCAATGGTCTTTGTACATACAGCTATAAAAATATGCAATAATATGGTTGCAAATTGAATACAGAAACATACAAAAAGAATTATAAACCATGATCTAATGAGATTTGTTCTGGTAAGGCATAGATAGTTTAATACACAAAAATCAATTAATGTACAAGAAGATTTCAAAAAGACGGGAGAGTCAAAAGTACCAGAATTCTCTATCTCTAACTACACAGCAATTTCACTGACATTCTGATGTAACTAATACATTCTGTCTGATGTAACTCTTTTGTAACTCTCACGTCTATTGAAGGCTTGGGACTTTCAGAAGTAGGTTTCAATGGTAAAGTGAGGTTAATTTTAAATTTTATCCCTGTAGCAGCTCTCCGTCACCCACCCCTCAGCCTTGTGGCATACAGCTGTGCATGTGCTCCTGGAGCAGCTTCCACACAGTTTAAGGGAGGAGCCAAGGTGGGCAACAAAAGGACCCTGTCCTCCGAGTATCAGGGGTGTATCTGATCAGCGATGCCGCTTCTGACCACAGAGGTGCAGACAAACAGGTGCGTGGGTACTATTGCTGCACTCTCCCATCATTGACAGTTCCTCCTCCCCCTCCTCCAACTGAGGGACTCCCAGGAGATTTAGAGGCAGGCACCCTTGTTCTTCACTTCATTTTTCTTTTTCTCATTTTTGGGAGTCAGAAATTAAAGGAAAAGACATTCAACAATAATTGCATATATGGGAAAAATTATAAAGTAACCACCAATGACAAGGGAAATACTCATAAAATACCCGAGAATGGCAATAAATATCTATCTTTCTACAATTGAATCTAAAAAACAAAACAAATTAACAAGCAGAATAGAAACAGACTCATAGATACAGAGAACATTAATGCTAGCCAGCTGGGAAGTGGTAGAGGGATAAGTGAAGAAGTGGGAAGGAAATACAAAGTGCAAATTGGTTGATACAGAAGAGTCACGGGGATGTGAAGCACAGCATAGGCAATACAGTCAATGATATTCTAATAACTATGTATGGTGTCAGATAAGTACAAATTGATTGGGTTGATCACTTAGTTATATTATGTCTAATCACTGGGGTGTACACCTGAAACTAATATAATATTGTATATCAAATAATAAAAAATGATTTTTAAAAAGTTCACACTTCAGGCCAATCTTTGGCTTGGAGACTACAATAATAAAAAAGAAAAAAAACAACAAACTAAAACAATAATAAAATTAGTAAAACCTGTGGAAGGGAAAGAATCGGATTACCCAATTATTTGACAAATGTCCAGTTTTCAGCAACAACAAAATACGAGGTATGGATTGAAACAGGAAAGTATAAGAAATACACAGATCTAAGGAAATAAATAAATCACCAGAAACTTACTGAAAATGACATGATGGCATATATTCAAGACAAAGTCTTTAAAACAACCATCTTAAAGATCAAAGAACTAAAGGAAGCTCTGGGAAAAAGTCAGTAAAATGGCATATGACAAACATGGAAGTATCAGTAAAGAGAAAATCTCAAAAGAAAGCAACAAGAATTTCTGAAATAAAAACAGGAGAAATTTAAAGGCAGATTTGAGCAGGCTGAAGAAATAATCAGCAAATTTAAGTATAGGACAGTTAAAATTACTCAGTATAAGTAGAAAAACAGATACACTGAATAAAGGTGAATGGAGCCGAAGGACCTGTGAGACACCATCAAGTCTGCCAACGTAACACATTGTGGGTGTCTGGAAGGAGAAGACAGAGAGTGATTAGAGTGAATGTTAAAATATGTAACGGCTGAAAACTGCCCCAATTTGGTAAACAACATGCACATACACATTCAAGAACCTAAACAAATCCCAATTAAGATGAACTCAAAGAGACCTAGACTGAGACACCTTATAATCAAATTTTCAAAAGCAAAATCCAAAGAGAAAATCAAGAAAACAGCAAGAGAAAAGCAACATGTAAGGGATCCTCACTAGGATTATAAGCAGAATTCTCATTCAAATTCTGGAGGTCAGAAGGCAGTAGCTGATATTCAAATTGATAAGAGAATATAATTGTCAATGAAGAATCCCATATCTAGCAAAACTGTTCTTCAAAAGGGAGAAAGTAAGACATTTCCAGAAAAATAAAAACTTAAGCGGTTCATTACCACTTCCCCTGCCCTGTAAAACATGTTCAAGGGAGCCCTGCAGGGTGAAAGAAAAGGACATAAAATAAAGCTGTATGAAGAAAGAAAATAGCTCTATGAAGGTAAATACATGGACGATTATTAAAGCTAGTATAATTGTAACTACGTTTTTTAATTCCACTTTAGTTTGAATATGATTTAACAAACTAATACATAAAAAAACAATTATTTGTCTAAAGGCCAGTATTATTGTTGTACTGTCTACTCTCTAGTAGATTTGTATACTCTCTATATATTTTTGTTTCTATATTATTTAAGATTCTAATGCATTTCAAATAATTATCAGTTCATGTGTTTGTCCATATGGTGTATAAAGGTACAATTTTGTAAGAACTCTGAAAAGAGTAGGGACAAAGCCATAAAGCAGAATTTCTGTACATTATCGAAGTTAAATCAGTATAAATTCAAATTAGGATGTCACAACTTTAGAGCATTAAATATAATATCCATGGTAGCCATGAAAATATAGATATAGAATGTACAAAAGAAAGTGACACAGGAATTAAAAACTTCACTACAAAAAATAAGCTAAACACAAAATAATATAGTAATGTATGATAAAAAAATTCTGTAAGGAATATAGAAAACAAATAGAAAGATGATAGAAGTTCCTCCTTACCAGTAATTATTTTTAATGTGAATGAATTAAGCTTTTATCAAAAGACAAAGATTGGTAGAATGGATTAAAACACATAATCAAACCAGATATTGTCTACAGGACTTGCTTTAGATCTAAAGACACAAATACATGGATGGACATGAGGTGTAAAAAGTGTTCCATGAGAATAGAAATGGAAAGAATGTGGGGATGTCTATACCAAGTCAGACAAAATAGGTTATAAATCAACAAAATTTACGAGATACAAAGAATATTATATATCATTAAAAAGGCTTAATAGAACAAGATGTGACAATTATAAACATGTATGCACTAATACTAAACCTTCAAAATAGGCGAAGCAAGAACTAACAGAATGAAGGAAGAAATAGTTCCATGGTAACAGATTTCCATACCTCACTTTCAGTAATGAGTAGAACAACCAGATTGAGATAGGTAAGGAAACAGAGGACCTAAAGAACACATATTATAAACCAACTAGATTCAACCCATAAATGCAGAACACACTAAAAAACAAAGCATAAATATTCTTCTCAAATGCACATAAGGACATTTTCAAGGAAAAAAAAATCACGTTAGTCAACAAATTAAGTCTCAATAGATTTAAAGAGTATGTATCATACAGAGTATCTTCTGAAACCACAACATGATGAAGTTAGAACTCAACAACAGGAGTGAAATGGAAAAATTCAAACCATTTATAAATTAAACAACCATCTTTTCAACAACCAATGGACCAAAGAAGAAATCACATGGGAATTGGAAAATACTTAGAGATGAATGAAAGTGAAAACAACATACCAAACTGGAATGCAGTGAGAGCAATCCTAAGAGGTATATTTATAGCTATAAATTCTCAGAGATGATGTACAAAATGCCAAAGAGCACAGGAAAAAGTGCTCCAAGTCTTTATTCATAAAGAGAATGCATATCAAAACCACAATGAAATACCATTTTTAAGGGATGGCTAATAGGATGGCTATACTAAAATATATGGGCAAAGTGTTTTAAAAGGTGTGGAGAAATTGTAACTTACGCATTGTTGATGGGGATGTAAGATGATGCAACCACCTTGGAAAACAGCTTGGTAAAGCCTCCATAATTCCTTTATACATGCAGTGACCAGCACTTTCATTCTCAGGCACATGCTCAGGTGTTGAAAACTTTTGCCTACACAAAACCTTGTATGTAAATATTCATAGCAGCACTATTCATAATAGCTCAAAAGTGAAAACAACCAGCATATCCATCAAGTGATGAATGAGTGAGCAAAAAATAGTGTACCTGCACAATAAAATATTATTCAGGCATAATATGAAATTAAATACTGATATATACTACACCATGGATAAAGGTTGAAACATTATACTAAGTAAAAAAACTCAGACACAACAAGCTACAGACTATGATTCCATTTATATGAAATGTCAAGAACTGGTAAATGCATAGAGACAGGAAGTCATTGTAGGGGCTGAAGTTAGAAGTATAGAAAGTGACAGGTAATAGGTATAAATTTGTTTGTCAGATGATGAAAATATTCTGGGATTAGATACTAGTGTGGTTTCACAATCTTGTCTATGACTAAACACTTCTGAACTTTGTATTTCAAAAATGTTTGTTTTATGGTATGTGAGTTATATTCCAATAAAAAATGTATGAGAGAAAAATGTGATAGGCCAAGTAGAGTGATAAATATCCTAAAAACGTAAAGTTATCAAACTTATAGTTTACCTCAGCTCACTATCTCCTGATTGTCAGATGTTCCAATGTGTTTTGAATACACTTGATACTTAAACAATTTTGTAAAGTGGTCATAGAAATTAAAATTATTTCCACTTTGCAAATAAGGAGCACAGAGACATAAAATTGCTAGGCTAAAATCACACAAGTTGTCACTTCAGTAAAACTCAAGACTGACTTCACTTTTATAGAAACTTTGCTTTGTTATGACAATTAGAAACATTCTCCCCCCCAAAATATTTGAACTTCATTTTGATCTTTCAAGCAATAAAGCATATAAACAACATATATTTTATATTTATTATTTTGGGATAAAAGAATACTCATTCTCATGTGCATAGAAATTCTACTTTTTCCTAATTTTTATGAAAAAAATTATGTTGTATTTAGAAATGGGATATATGAAAAATTCAATTTTTTGTTACTCAAGGTAGTAGAGGAAATCTGAGAGGAAGAATGCAAATCAGGGTCTGTGTGTGTCAGTGTGTCAGTCGCATTACAAAATGCTTCATAAGTGGGATAGGATTAAACCACGGGCAGTAGTTAGGTCTGCGGCAATCTGCTGTTTTGTTGACTAAATAAGGCAGTTGACACGTAGCTTCAGAAAATTATTATAATGGAGGAAGTAGCTGTTGTATAGCAAACCTGTAAATTTTTCCAAAAAACTTGGAGTATGGATTTTAATGTTAAATCTCCAGACTGGCAAATCATCTTTACACTGATCAGGCCAAAAAAATTTTTTTTAAGGAACATGTTTGAATCTAATGTGATATCTGGTCTAAGATGATGGTTAATAAATTAATAACATTTTTTAGAAATACTTTTTATTATTGTTCATTTGCAGTTGTTCCAAAGACTGGTTGCATAATTTCTAGCATTGACTTTTATTCCTAATAAAATAGCAAAATATATATGTTACATACTGGAAATAAAGTGGACAGATTATTTGAAAATATAAAGTATGATATTTGCAAACTACATCTTAAAAGGTATATTAAAATATATTATGGCTATGTTGAATTTAGTCACAACGTATGATGAATGTGTATATAATAAATCCTGAATCCATGATTCATATCAACATATGAAAGGAAAAATATAATTATTGAAACAAATAAAAATGATCTGCAAAAACACCAACATTCATGTTAAAAAATAACCTTATCTTGAAATATTAGTTAATTTCTTTACTAAGTTAGAGTATCTACAAATATCTACATTAAAAGTCACACATACAGGAGAAACACGTTTTTTTTAAGTCAGGAATGAAACGATAGTTCTACCAACTCAACTTCTATTCAAGCCTAATTGGAAGCCCTAGGTAAAACAATAAGAAAATATATTTAAAAAATAAAATAATAATTTAGTCACCAAAGAAAAAATTTATTTTACAAAGATTCTGTGATATTCTACTCAGAATATAAAAATATCTACAGTAAATTATTAAATCAAGAAGCAGTTAATGTTTGCTATATAATTAGTATAGTAAAACAATTAGAATTTTTATTTCTATTCATTTGGTAGAGGTATAACTCTAAAGCTTTACATAATTTAAAAGCTATAAAGTTATTAGAATAAATATAATTAAAATATTTATAAAGTGATTCCCAATGAAATGGAGAGATATATGTAGTCATCATTTAGAAAGAATCATTTTTTATTGGTGTCTACATTCCTTATATTATAAATTCAGTGAAATTTCATTCAAATTCTAAAATTATTTTTTCTGCTACAACTGTGCAATCTGTTTCAATTTCTTTAATGAAAGATCAAAGAACTAAGGTGAGCAAGAGGACCTATTACAAAGCAATGATGAGTAATACCATAGTTTTATAAAATAATATAGACCAAGTAAGACTAATGGAACAAAATACCCAGAACACAACATACGCATAAATGAAACTTAATAGGGCAGTGAGATCATTACAAGTCAGTGGAGCGGAGAGGGCTTATTCAATAAACAGTGTTGCAGTAAATGATTTTCCATACATGGGAATATATAATATATGTAGTATATAATGCATATTATATTATAATAAATTTTAGATAATTAGCTACATCACTGTAAAAGTGAAAACATTAAACTATTTGGCTCTAGGTGAACCATAGTCTCTTTTATTTCTGACAATACCTTTTAGTTCCCCCCTTCTCCCCCGCTGCCCCACACCCTGCTGGAGCTGCATTGACCTCAATAGTGTTACTCAAATGCATAAAAATGTTTCATATGTGAGGACCTTTGCCCTCTCTTCCATTTCCCAAGGATGCTTTTTTCCACTTACCTGTGTGACTGGTGTTTTTTTCTCTTTCAAATTTAAATTGTAATTGTTCTCAACTCCCAATTTAGAAATTCTTTCTTCTACCCCAGATTAATTCATTCAGGTAGAATTTATGACTTCCTAGCATACTATGAAATGACTTATTTATTCTGTGAACTTATAAAAATTTGAAGACTGTCTCTCCCTACTAGTATATAAATTCCAAGAGAGCAAAGATCTTTGTTTTTTTTACTAATATACCTCCAAGCGCCCAGAACTGTAACAAACACTAAAAGCATAAGTTTCTGATTGAATTAACATTGTTATGCAGACTCCGCTTTTATGGCTTGTGTTTTGTTTCTTATCGTGCAATAAATTTGTATCAATCATAATAGCATAAAGGTATATTTTTATATTTTTGAAAAGCTATACAGCATTACTTTTAAGATTTTTGTATAAAATTCCCTGGAATTCATTTTTATGTGCGTGGAATATAATAATCATAGTATTATGCCTTATTTATTTTTTTCATATACTAAATACAGGGGTGGGCAAAATAGGTTAAATTACCAGACATTATTACCTAAAAGATAAATCAAAAGTAAGGATACAAATAATAACAATAATAAGACAAATAATGTAAATAAATAATATAATAATTACTAAATAATAATACAAGAATAAATGCTAGATTTTATGTACTTACAACTGTAAATCTACGTTTTCCCCATGTTGTATAAGTATTTTCTTAACTGATCTTCAATGTCTACTGCTATATCTGCCATGTATGAAGTTTTTATTTTATTTTATTTTTTTTTTAATTTTAGAGAAAGGGGAAGGAGGAGAGAGAAAGAGAGAGACATCAGTGTGAGAGAGAAACATCAACCGGTTGCCTCCTGTATGCACCCAGACCAGTGACTGAACTCACAACCTAGGTATGGAATCAAATCAATGACCTGTTGGTGTACAGGACAACGCTCCAGCCATCTGAGCCACCTGGCCAGGGCAAAAGTGTTTTCTTTCTTTCTTTTTTTTTAATGCTGTTACTGCACTCCCTATTCTCATTTCTAAAGTTACAACAATTAACCATTATATTATTCTCACTCTATGAATGAGGTTTCTTTCATTTTTAATGAGAAACAAAAATCTTTATTGCTAGTTAAGGTCAATAAGATCCTTGAATTCAGTCCACACTAGATCTTCAGATAATATATGATACTTATTCTTCCCTGTTCCATCACCATTCATCACGTATTAAAATTCACTTCTCCCTCGGAATACATAGGATGCTGTCTCATGCATTTAAGTCTGAAGTTCTCCTCAATTCTAAGCCTTCTTTGAGTGAATAATTACTAATTAACTTATCAGCTATTTTTCAAAACACACTGGGATTAATTTATCTAGTATAAAATTACAATCTTTAATCTATTTTAAATTTATTCTTGTGTGTGGCATAAGAAGGTGGGCTAGTTTCATTTTTCTGCATGTATCTGCCCAATTTTCCCAATACCATTTATTAAATAAACTATGTTTAACTCATTGTATGTGCTTGCTTCCTTTGTCAAATATTATTGACTACAAAGTTGTGGATTTATTTATGGGTTCTCTATTATGTTCCATTAATCTATGTCTGACTTTGTGCCAGTACAATGTTGTTTTGATTACTATGGCCTTATGGTATAGTTTCATACTAGGTAATGTGATTCCTCCAACTTTGTTCTGCTTTCTCAAGATTGCTGTTGCTATTCGGGGCCATTTGTGGTTCCAAACAGTTTTGAAATATTTGTCCTAGTTCTGTGAAATATGTCATTGGTATCTTAATAGGAATTGTGTTGAATTTATAGACTACCTTGATTAGTATGGACATTTTAATTATGTTAATTCTTCCTATCCATGAACATAGTATGTGCTTCCACTTATTTGTATCTTCTTCAATTTCTTTCTTCAGCATCTTATAATTTTCTGAGTACAGGTCTTTAACATTCTTGGTTAGATTTATTCCTAGGTATTTTATTATTTTTTTTAAGATTTTATTTATTTATTTTTAGAGAGACGAGAAGGGAGAGAGAAAGAGCAATGTATGGTTGCCTCTCACATGGCCCTCACTGGGGACCTGGCCCGCAACCCAGGCATGTGCCCTGACTGGGAATCGAACCGGGACCCTATGGTCCCCAGCCCACACCCAATCCACTGAGCTACACCAGCCAGGCCAAGGTATTTCATTCTTTTTGAAGCAACTGTGAATAAGATTTTTTTAAATACCCTTTCTGATAGTTCATTATTAGCATATAAACTGCATCTGATTTCTGGATATTTATAATCTACTACTTTATTGAATTCATTTATCAGTTCTAGTCATTACTTGGTGGAATTAGCAGTGTTCTCTAGTACAATATCATGTCATCTGCAAATAAAGATAGTTTTACTTCTTCCTTTCCAGTTTGGATGCCTTTTATTTCTTCTTTTTGTCTGATAGCTGTGGCTAGCACTTTCAGTACTGTGTTAAATAAGAGAGATGAAAGTGGACATCACTGTCTTTTCCCCTATTTTAAAGGGAACACTTGTAGATTTTTCTGATTGAGTATGAGTGGGTTTGTTATGTTTAGGTAGGTTTTCCCTTTTCTCATTTTGCTGAATGCTTTTATCATAAATGGGTGCTGGATTTTATCAAATGCTTTTTCTGAATTTATTGATGTGATCATGTGGTTTTTATCCTTTATTTTGTTTATGTGGTTTATCACTTAAGTGTTAGACCAAAAACCATAAAAATCCTAGAAGAAAATAGGCAATAAAAACGTGGACCTTGCTTGTAGCAATATTTTTTCTGATATATCTCCTCAAGCCAGAAAAATAAAAGAAAAAATAAACAAATGGGGCTACATCAAACTAAAAGTGTTTGCACACTAAAAGAAACCATAAATAAAATAAACAAGATGACGCACTGAATGGAAGAACATGTTCACTGATACATCTGATAAAGGATTAATATCCAAAATGTATAAAGAGCTTATTAAACTCAACTTCAAAAAAAAAAAAAAGAAACAATCTGGTTAAAAAATAGGCAAAGGGCCTGAATAGACACTTCTCCAAAGAGGGCATATAGACCTCCTATAGGCATATGAAAAAATGCTCAATGTCACTAATCATCAGAGAAATGCAAGTTAAAACCACAATGAGGTATCACTTCACACTGGTCAGATGGCTGTCATCAATAAATCGACAAACAAGTGCTGGTGGCAAGGATGTAGAGCAGAACCCTTTTGTGCTATTGGTGGGAATGCAGGCTGGTGCAGCCATTGTGGAATGCAGTATGGGCATACCTCAAAAAATTAAAATGAAAGTGCCTTGTGACCCAGTGATTCTACTTCTCAGAATTTATTCAAAAAACCCAAAACACTGATTCAAAAGAATATGTTCATTGCAGTGTTATTTACAATTGCCAAGATTTGGAAACAGCCCAAGTGTCCATCAATAGATGACTGAATACAACAACTATTGGACATTTACACAATGGAATTCTACTCAGCCATAAGAAGAAAAGAAAGAAAAGAGAAAGAAAGAAGAAAAAAATAAGAAAGAAAGAAAGAAAGAAAGAAAGAAAGAAAGAAAGAAAGAAAGAAAGAAAGAAGGAGAAAGAGAGAAAGAAAGAAAAAGGAAGGAAGGGAGGGAGGGAGGGAGGAAGGAAGGAAGTTAGTTTTACACTTTGTGACAGTAAGGTTTGACCTGGAGAACATTATGTTGAGTGAAGCTAGCCAGCCAGAGAAAGACAAATGCCGGATGATCTCACTTATATATGGGATCTAATGAACAAACTAAACTGACAAGCAAAACAGAGACAGACTCATAGTGAGCAGGTTGACGGCTCTGGGAGTGTTTAGAGGGTGAAGGGATCAAGGAAAAAGGGAGAAAAGGTGCATGGAAATGGACAACAGTGTGGTGGTTGTGTGGCATGGGGGTGAGAGATTTGGTAGAGGATATAAAGGGGATAAATGGTAATGAGAAAACACAATAAAATACAAGTTAAAATGAAGAAATAAAATTACCATCTTTGTCTGACTCACATTTTATCAAAATGTCTATCTCTGCATAATCTAGTTCACAAGAAGCTAATTAGCATTTTGCTAATTAACTACAGAATGAAAGAATTCTCAGATTATATGATTGCTGTTCTTTTTACAATATTAGCTTATTAAAATAAAATTCACCTTTCAAAATCTTGGTGCCTCCAACTTTGGGACATTTATTTCCACATATATTTTGTTTTGAATGGGGTTTCAAGGATAGGTTTTTCCCTCCACAAAATGATCTAAAGGTCAATTGGAATTTTTCATTATGTCTACTGGCATTTCATCCAAGAATCTAAAAATAGTATATTAATAGATTTATCTAGTGTGGTCCTTGGGGTGATTTCATTTTAACAGAGGAATATGACATATCTAAACTATAGTAGAAATTTCCCCAGGAAGACTTTAAAACTGACCTTTTATAAAAATAATTTAGCCTGGCTGGTGTAGCTCAGTGGATTGAGCACGGGCTGGGAACCAGAGGGTCCCAGTTTGATTCCCAGTCAGGGCACATGCGTGGGTTGCGGGCCGGGTCCCCGTGAGAGCCATGTGAGGAGCAACCATACATTGCTGTTTCTCTCCCTCTCTGTCTCCCTCCCTTTCCGTCTCTCTAAAAATAAATAAATAAAATTTTTAAAAAAATTTATAATTCTACATTATGATCTTACTCGTGCAGCTCCTTATGATTCCCAAATAATAGTAATGCATATTTGTAGGCTTAATAATGGTTATGGCAGAAGAAATATGTGGAATAAGATAATTTGTTAAAAATATAAGAGTTTTACCAATAAAATTCAATGTTCCAAAACTGTTTATATCGATGGTAGCAGCATTGGATGATTGGTCAGCCATTTCAGGTGATTATTTTGAACAAATCCATGGTATTTCGACGACAAACTCTTGTACAGCTCTTAAAGTTCAACTTACTAATTTGTAGTTACAGTTCAGATATTTCCTTTTTGGCTAAGAATTTTACCATGTCTTTCTATCCAACATGATAATGTTATAATTTGGACCCAAGTGCCACTACCACCCAAGTTCACTAGTAAGCAAAAGACAGCTGCCACTGTGAGTTAAATATACTTTGTAGCTCTCCAAGAGGGAATTCTAGAAAAGCTCATTGAATACAAGGTCAGCAAAACACTTCTGAAGTTCACAGATCATTGGGGAAATCAGCAGAAGGGCTTGCTGCAGCTGGAACATATGCTAATCACCTTGGCATCAGTTGAAATTTCTGCCAAGAGGTATCTCAGGGTTGCCATTATTAAAAATGCATCAGCCTCAAGTAGTCACCTTCTAGCTCTTAGATTCGAAAGGCCACGCCAGCAGCTTACAGGAGTTGGACATCATGGGTAATGAGATAAGTCAACTGGGAAGGTGTGCTGTATGAGGGTCTCATATGTCATGTAGGAAATAAGGTACAGCCTACTTTGGCTTTATTACTCATATTCATCAGAAGTCCCATCTTTGCACTGACATTTTCCCAGTAAAAAAACAAGCTTTACTTTTCTATCAAGAGCAATGATTTTCCGGCAGGATAAGGCCACACATGAAGTACAAAACGTTGTGGTAAGTCATCTACAAACTACCCATGATATGATCATGTACTTTTTACTTTATGTTATACATTGACAAAGTTGACCAATCAGGGCTTCAAACATACCCTAAATTTCATATGAAACTAATGACCAAATACTGGCGAGAGAACACTGTACCTAGCATCAACTAAATCAGTGATGCCCAACTTTTTTGGCACCAGAGACCAGTTTTATGAAAGACAATTTTTCCATGGATGGGACAGGGGGAGGTTGGTCTGGAGATGAATCAAGAACATTATATTCAAACTCATCTCCTGCTGTGAGTCCCAGCTCCTAAAAGGCCTGGACTTGTACCAGCCTTGGCCAGGAGGTTGGAGGTTGGAAACCCCTGAATTAAATATTTGATTAACGAATGGAAAAGAAATATGGTCTTCCCAATATTCCTGCCTCCAAAACAGTTGAAGCCACAGTAAATTTTCCTTAAAGGCTTGTGCTGACCTCAACAGTGAAACTACTGAAAAATTAGAAGTTCTTACTTCTTAGTGAATAATGTTTCCACCTTTCCCCTGAAAGTTTTCTTTTGCTCTTGGTAAACCTTGGGCTTTTAAAGGCAATAACAAGTAGTTCTTATATCCAAAATATTAAGAAATATTTTGTTAGATTTAGTTTTTCATTTTTACCACCTGACAAAATTGTGTCACAGATGGAGAGTTTTGGCTTAGGTGTTGAAAATTGCCTTCATGTCCTGGGCTGTGTGCCCAGCATCTCCGAGAGCCCCAACAGGGCATGCAGTGCCCCAGGGAGGACTAGACAGTCAGTGAACCCTTGGAGGTTGTCAACCAAGCTCTCAAGATCTTCTACCTGAAAATGGACCAAAAGAATCACTGCTCCTCAGATCCACTGCAGGAAAAAGAATGTCCATGGAATTACATGTCCACAAAATTACTGTTGCCTATAATTTTACTTTGGTGATGTTTGTCCTCATTTACAGAGTATATTTAAATTTTGCTCTATATTTACCTGGATAGAAATGCCTGAGGTCAAAAGGAAACAGTGAGTTAGCACTCCAGGAGCCACTCCATAGAAATGGCTCTGCCAGCATCTAGGTCAATTGTGTCATGAAGATTAAAGTTGCAACTACAGAAGTTCAAGAGAACCGTGTTGCCTTTCAGGTGGGTGTAGATGGGTGGCTTATTTATGTCCAAAGATAAAAAAGATTTCATAATATATTTTTAGCAAGAAAAATAAAATGCTCTAGGTAACAAGGTCAGGGTCTTCATTCTGGGAAACTTTTTTTTTTTTAACATATGGTCTTTCTTATGGCATTAGGTTTTTCTGCGGTGTAAGCTTTTTCTGACTATGGGCATTATTCTAGCAGAATGGGAGGATAGTTAGGTCACTGAGTTTAACCCAACTACATCTTAAGAAGAATATTCCATCTGTGTAAAGTAAATAGAGGACACTGTTGTAAATTGGGTTTTTCATCTCTTAAATCATGTAGATTGGTGTACATGTGTAGTGAGATACATGTGTGTACAATTTAATATAGAATGTATTTTTCTAAATATATAGCATACACAGGTCTACAAAGTTTTTCAAAATGTATTTAAATCTCATTTGCTATGAATTTAAGCATGCAAATTTAATGCAATACTTGTGATGCAAGTAGCATGATTGTAAATCAATCTTTCTGATACTCAAGTTGAGAAAATTTGAGGGAAAAGGAAAATTGATAGATGAAGAAATGAGATTTATGGAAGATTTCAGTTTATGCCTCAGGGTTTCAATTTAGTCATCTGATTTTGGTACTGTATTAGATGTCATTTAAGGCCACTCTAAATATTTCATATTGGTTATGAAATTATATCTATAAATATTTAACACAAACAATATGTAAGGAAAGGGTTCAGTGACTGCTCTTTTCATTCTTTCATTACATTAAAATCAAACTTTGCTATGAACTTCTATAACAACTCAAATTCTAATATGCGTTATCAAGTTTTAACTTTTTTCCTATTGTACATTGTGGATTTTACATATAATAATTTGTGAATTTTAGGAGGTAGGTGTAATTGTGTTCAGAGATTGAATCTCTTCAGGTCTCCCAAAGAAATATATATGATATATATGATAATTATCATATGCATGAGATAGTTATCATATATAAATAAATAATAAGAGATAATGATATATTTCTACATAGATGTATTTACATTCTGGAGACAACAATACATTATGACATAAAACATCACTATATACAGAATTTAAAGATAGAGGCTACTGATAGTATTGAGTCTATTTGACCAATGGAAAAGAAAATTTCTACACAGAATTTAAACAGTAAATCCCATTGATTAGAACAACATCCATCATGCAACACTGTTTTGAGATTGTATATATCTTTTCAAAAAATTTGCAGAAAACCCAAATTTTATACTTTTCCCCAAGCATGTATTATTTATGGGGTTCTCAATAATATTTCACTGGCATATAAGTATGTAATAAAACTAGTTTTTAAAGCCTAAGTTATACTCCCACCGTGGGTGTGTTTATCCTCTATGTCAGAGACCTTATCACCAAGTACTACGTAGTTTACTATTTAGGCTGCAGTCTCCTAGAGTGAGCTGTAACCGGATGCATTGCCTACATTTTATCCAACATTCGAGCCCAGCACCTGACAGTACATTTAATGCATAGTAGATAATAAATGTCATTTGTGAATAATCAACTCATGAGTGGCCATACCATATTTTGAAACTTGTTTTTATGATTGGTATATTATTTTATGGCAACATTTTTTTTAAATATATTTTATTGATTATGCTATTACAGTTATCCCATTTTCCCCCATTTCTTCCCCTCCACCCCCACCCCCCCATTTCCCGCCCTTTAGTTTTTGTCCATAGGTCATACACATAAGTTCTTTGGCTTTTACATTTCCTATATGATTCTTAACCTCCCCCTGTCTGCTTTCTACCTACCGCTTATGCTACTTATTCTCTCCACCTTTTCCCTCTCTCTCCCCCTACCACTCCCTTGTTGATATCCCTCCATGCCTTATATAAATCCCTTTAACATTTCATATAATAAAGGCTGGGTGATGACGAACTCCTTAAACTTGACCTTATCTGAGAAGCATTTTATCTGCCCTTCCATTCTAAATGATAGCTTTGCTGGATAGAGTGTTCTTGGATGTAGGTCCTTGCCTTTCATGACTTGGAATATTTCTTTCCAGCCCCTTCTTGCCTGCAAGGTCTCTTTTGAGAAATCAGCTCATAGTCTTATGGGAATTTCTTTGTAGGTAACTGTCTCCTTTTCTCTTGCTGCTTCTAAGGTTCTCTCCTTATTTTTAATCTTGGGTAATGTAATTATGATGTGTCTTGGTGTGTTCCTCTTTGGGTCCAACTTCTTG
Organism: Micronycteris hirsuta; assembly: GCA_004026765.1. NCBI lineage: Eukaryota > Metazoa > Chordata > Mammalia > Chiroptera > Phyllostomidae > Micronycteris > Micronycteris hirsuta. Next base: position 15,893 of record PVJI01017050.1, on the reverse strand, counting down.
GGACTCTCTGAGCTTCCTGGACTTCCTGAAAATCTATTTCCTTCACCAGCTTGGGGATGTTCTCCTTCATTATTTGTTCAAATAAGTTTCCAATCCCTTGGTCTTCCTCTTCTTCCGGCACCCCTATGACTTGGATGTTGGGACCTTTAAAGATGTCCTGGAGGTTCCTAAGCCTCTCCTCAGTTTTTTGAATTCTTGTTTCTTCATTCTTTTCTGTTTGGATGTTTTTTCTTTCTGCTGGCCCACTCCATTGATTTGAGTCCCAGTTTACTTCTCATCCCTATTGGTCCCCTGCAGATTTCCCCTCATTTCCTTTATATTATCTTTCATTTGTTCAAGTAATTGTGAAAATTTTTCTTTGAATCTTGTGAGCATCCTGATTACCAGTGCTTTGAACTGCGCATCTGATAGGCTGGCTATCTCTTTGTCACTTAGTTGTATTTTTTCTGGAGCTTTGATGTGTTCTTTCATTTGGGCCATTTTTTTTTTCTCGGTGCGCCTGTTACTTTAAGGGGCAGAGCCTTATGGCAACATTTTAAATGATTAAACCATCTGGTGTCAAACAGATATTTGATATTCTTTTTGCCTTTAAAAATATTAGTATCAATGATCATTCCCTAAGTTCAATATATCCCCATAGAGTAAAAAAAAAATTCCTGATATCAAATACAATCCTGTTTTCAATGACATCTAAATGCAGCAGTGCTAACTACAAATAATAATCTCCTTTAACCCTAGCTGAAGAGAACAGAATATTTTATGCTTTATATACTTAATATTATTTTTAATACAACTATTATAAAGGAAGAAGCAAGGAAACTTACAGACCAGTCTTGACATATAAAATGAGACACATACAGCCTCATGGTGTAAGAGACAGATGTATAAAGGGAGATGTGTAATCTAGTAACCTGACAGAATATCTAGTCAGTAAAAGGTTGGCATAACTACTCTAGGGGAATACAAGGCATGGACTAGAGTCTCCTTATCTTACCAAGTAACCATTGATTCCTATATGAAAATGTTCTGTTACTCAAAATATTTGTGGTATAATCACTGATTTCTACTATCTACATTAAAATGCTTCCCAAGTACTGACCAGGATAAAGAAAAATATTAGGATATTCTGTTGTCCAGGTGGTCTTCTCTCTTTTATTTCCACCCATCCCTCTCAATAGGGACTGATAAGCAAGCTTCCCATGAACTTGGAATTCACTGCAATAAACATAAAACAATAAAAGGATTAGAAGTAGAAAGAGGAAATAATTTTTTTTCTGCTTTCTACTTATATAATTCTCAAACTACAGCAAGTTGTCAATGTAATTATAGTGCAGAAAAATATCACTACAAAAAGGTTGTTTATTCTAAGTAATCAGATTAATGTTGGAAATATAAAATTACCATAGAAAGTATGTATTATTGATTTTTGTAACTATTTGTTTTAGAGATCATAGAATCATGTATTTGATGAGGGCAATCTGAGGAAAACTTTAACAATTTTTATAGTCTTTATTTTAATTTAATGATCAACTTAATTTTAATTAACATTTTAATATTTCCTTATTTTTCTCTAATATTTTAGGATGGTCATTTGGGATATATGTCTCTTTCTTATTTAACATGTATTAAAAGCATTTGCTCTTCATATATCCTTCGTTTACGATTTTAAAGGCTCTGTAACATGCCAGAGTCGTTTGGAAAGCACACAATGAAGAGCTCTCCGTACTCTATAAAATGGATATTTGTCCATCATAACAAACCTCGTGTCACTTGGCATCTTCTTTCACTTCTGAGACACTCTGAAAACTAATTAACGTCCTTCAGAATGTATTAATAATATTTATTAATGACCACTTCTTTGTTCACTGATATCACTGGTTTTACCTGGGAAGTTATATATGTATGTGCAGTTTGGGGTCACGTTTTTTCTCATTTGGTATATATAACTATTTTTTATTTACTATAAGTTTATGTTTGTACAATAACAAACAAATATATTTGATAAAGAGAGTGTATTGATTAAGGGAACTGGCTTCAAAGTTAGACTTCCAGGGTTTGAATTTTAGTTACACCACTTAGAAAACTGCCTGATTTTGAACAAGCTACTCAATCCCAGGCTTCATTTTTTCATCTATAAAATAGGAATACCATTGGCATTTATTTCTTAGGCTTGACATAATAATTTAATAAAATAATATGAATAAATCTTCTTAAAATAGTTACAGAGTACAAGCATTAAATACAATTAGCCATTTCTCACAGCATTGGTACTGATAGACACAGGGTGGGGAAAAAGTAGGTTTACAGCTGTGAGTACACAAAACACAGTTTATTCTTGTGTTATTATTTATTACTTATTGTATTATTTTTCATGTGAACAATTGAAAACCTACTTTTGCCCAACCCTGTATATGAAATCCTTAAACTCAAGTCAGAGACTTTTAAAAAAATATTTAAATATACAGAAAATTCAACCATTGAAATCTTAGACACATTCCTTATTGACTGGATGATATTCTCAAAGTAATGAAATATATGGCAAGGCACAGGCATAATGCTTAATCTCACCCACTAAGTAGAAGTGTGCTTTTAGATTAGCTAATATTTTGCTCTATTTTAAAAATATCTTATTGACTAATCTCTAATTTATGATTAATGTTGAAATAGAAATAGTTTGAAACCAATTATTTTTGTCTTAAAAAATGCTAATATCATAAGAATAGTGCTGTATAGTTATTTTTATTTTTAATGTAAATATTTGTAACAAAAACAAAGAAATAATCTATTAATCCATGTCTCAGACAACTTGAATATCTTCCAGTTTTGTCTTATGCACACTGAACTCTTGGAGATTATATGATGATTATAATGGTAAAGCAATGGATTCATAAACATATACATTCAGTCTATCATTGTGTAAAGCCTAATGAAGGATGCATTAACAAGCAAGAAAGAAAAAGAAGAAAAGGAGGAAGAGAGGTGTCTCTATGTCTGCGTAGAGATGTTATAAGAGTTGCTGATTTTCTTAAACTGGACACTAAAAATGTACCAATTAGCTATTTGACTCAGGCAAATATTGTAAATTCTTTATTATTTTTTCTCTATTAAAAGCAAACAATATTCCCAGCCATTGGGATATTGTGACTGTCATACTAGAAGTATGGGTATGCAGGTAAAAAACAATAAACCATTATAAGAATGTAATCTTCAACATTTCAGTTTCTAAATTGAGCATGCTTCATGGTATTTGGATGGTTTCACTAAAGTAAATCTATTAAAAAAGAATATAGTTTAGAAAAATATATTAAAAGTGTTGGCTTAAGAGATAACAGAGGGAGAAGTCTGTAACTTTTCAGGAAAATATTATTGGAAATGTATATGTCAGAAGACAAATTGAAGGAATATTACAGAAGTACCTGTCAGGGCTCTGTCACCTCCTAATTGCATATCCTTGGACATATGACTTAATAGCTCTAATATTTAGCTATCTCTTCTGAAATATTCAGTCTCTGGTCCTTTGTATATCAAATATTGATCTTTTTCTAGTGTATTCAATCTTTTCCCTAGTGAGAGTTTTGAAGGAAATAGCGTTTAATCGTGCTCTCAGCCCATTTAGAAATAACTTTTGTGTGAATCAGGCACTTTTATAGGACTAGAGATAAAGAAATATAAAACAGTACTTTAAGAAAGAGCATGATTTGGAAGATATATAAACATGTAATTACACTGTTTTTAAATGTTAAATGCTATTGTGTTCCATGTGTTCCAATAACACAGCATTAATGAGACTATTTAAGAGAATCATAGGAGGCTTCACAAAGGAAAAGGCATTCAGATTTGGATTTGAGTCATGAGTCAAAATGATACCATTCTTCCTTCAATCTTCTGTTCAATTGTAACAATATAATCACAAAATAAAAACTTCGATGAAACCAGTTTACATTGCCTTAACACAAATGCAGGATTAAAATGCATAGAGTTAAAGATTTTAAAAAGTTTGCAAATATAAATCTCAAAATATGAACTTTGTGCTAATAGGACTTTTTTTAAGAAAAAAAATATTATTCATTATGTCTCTTTTTATAAAACAAGCAGATATCCAGATGGTCATCTTTATAAGTTATCAGCTAAAACCTTAGTTTAAAGTCAAAACTGTAAAGTAGAACTAGACTGAGGTACAATATGAACTGCAAGAAAAGGGGAAAAATGAGTACTTTTTGTTAAAGTGCTTACTTTTGCAAAATAAATTTTTCAAGTACTTGTATACTCACATTCAAAACATCTTCAGGGATCTAAAATCAGAGCTCACATTTCCGTTATAAAGCAAGTATACTTAATCCAGTGTCAACGCTTATTAGGGAAACACTATTTTCTCAGAGACAGGGAAATATGTTTTAGGGCAGTGCCTTATAAGATTTCCTTTCCCAGACCCATGCGTAATGGTAAAAGCCATACTCACTAGTCATTTTCTCACATTATTGAAAGGCAATTTATAGATGCTTCTGATACTCTATGACTTGGAAACCACTGAATACCAAATTATATGTTTTCATCATTCTCAATTGGTGAATAAAAATCTGCTCTCTAGCATGATCCCGGGAGTAAAACGTTCCAGTTAATCAGGTAGTCATATGTTCTACTACAGTCTTCACTCTTGAAACCAACATCTTCAAATTAGCACCGCTTCCACAGATGCCCCTAGCCTGTATTTCCAGATGCCCATTGGTTAATATCAGAAATTTGGTGTTACATAATCCTGTATCCTTCATTCACTGGCTCAGAGACCTGGGTAACTAATTACTGGCTGTGATTTTTAGTTTATTTATTTGATAAATGAGGATAGGAATGATATCTATCTTTCTCATCTGATTAAGGTATAGAATATTATTGACATTACAGATGGCTCCTTCTAATAATTATTAATCCCAGAAATATCCAATATTCTGACCTTTATCATGATAGACTAGTTTTCCCTGATATTAAATTCTAATTAAATGGAAGTTTACAATGTTTACTTTTAATGCTGGCTTCTTTCACTAGATAGTATGACTGCAATATTCATCTGATGTTGATTACAACAGTACCCGTAATTGGTTCATTCTGACTGTTGCATGCAATACAATTTTCTTTAACCCAATCTAATGTTGATAGACATATAGTATATTTCCAGTATGGGACTACTATGAGTAATGCCACCATGTATACTATTTTACATGTCCCTTGGTGGATTTTAATTTCATATATACCTAGTGAAGTAATTACTGAGTGAAAGGGTTGGTATATGCTCAGCTTTTGTAGATTCTGTAAAGTAGTATCCCCTAGCTGATGTACTAATTTATATTTCTACCAACAGTGTATGAAAGATCTAGATCTTTTTTTCCTTTCACTCAGGGGTTTATAGTCATATCTCATTGTGGCTTCAATTTACATTTCTCCAATAAATTTACTGGCATTTTAAATACCACTTTGAAGAAAAACAATATTTTTTGCTAATTTCTGAGCTTTATTAAAGTCCTTATTATTTGTAGTTCTATATTTATTCTATACACAAGGCCTTTATCTAAGATACGTATTGCAATATCTTCTCCCATTATTTAACTAGTCCTTTTACTCCCTTACTAGTATGTTTTGATGACTATGCCCTTCATTTTATAAAGTTTGATTTTCTGTTTTTTTTTTTTTATTTATCATTAGTGCTTTCTCAGTCCCATCAAAGAAGTATGACGCCTACGGCTCTTCAAGGTAAGAAAAATGTTCTGTTATAATACCATTAAAAAACTATTTTACCTCTTCCATTTATGTCTACAGTCCATGTGGGATTTCTTTCTGTATATTGTGTGTTTTATTTGATTTTTCTATGTAGATATTCAACTGATCTACTTATACAAGATTGGCAGTTTCCCTCCCTTAATCATTTCCATTAATGAGTCATCTTCTGTTGGGGTTTTATATAAGGAAAGGTTTTTAATAACAGTCTAATTCTTAAAGTACAAATGGGATTTTTTCAGATTTTTCTATTTATTCTTCTATTAGTTTTGGTGTTATATTTTCCTAGTATAATTTTTGCTTCATCTAAGTTACTTTCCTTGTTGAGAAGAAGTTATTCACTTTGTCCTCTTGGTATGTTTTGACTGTCTTGTGGTGATATGCATTTTTATATTTCATATATTGAGAATTTGTATATCCCAGTTTCGTTAGTCTTCCTATAAATATAGCATTTGTATTAATCTCTTCAATATAAAAACTTTCTGATTTTTAACTTTTGCTATTTTATATTGACTTAATTACATAATTATTTTATCATTATATTTAAAGCATAAAAATCCTTCCTTGTACAACCTTCCTTGTCACAAGCTTTGAAATATATATTTTATTTACATTTATTTCAAGACATTTTATAATATTCTTTATGTTTTTATTTTGGATTTGTAAATTAAGAAAAGGTAATTACTTAATTTCCAAATATTCTGGGATTTTATTGTTATCTTATTATTGGTTCTCTGTTTAATTCTACTCTATAGTCAGATTAGATATTCACTATGAGTTTGAAACATTAAAACTAGTTGAATGAAAATGAATGGCTTAAGTTTTCTATATTTGCAAAGATAATTTTTGGTGCTTGTTACTAAGAAAATTTAGTTATTTTTTAGGGTAATTTGGAATTCTGTTTATTTATTGGTTGGCTTTTTGTTTTTATTTTATATATTTTAAGGTGTTATAATAATATCCATGCAAATTTATAATTGCTTTACTTTAGTCTTAAATTAACCCTCTTTTATAACTATGTTTTCTATTTATCTTCAATGATATTTATTATCCCAGAGGTTATACCTTCCTGTTTCAACATAGTTATGCCAGTTTCCTTTTAAATGGTATTCATATTATACATTTTTCTAAGTTCTTCTACAATTGGTGAGCTTATATTTACGATGTGACTTTTGCATAGGTTTTTGCTTCTTATAAAATATGGTTTATAGTTTTCCACTTGTAGTTAAAGCATTTCATCTTCAAATTAAATGTACTAATTTCTGAACTTCCAATCAAGATGGTGGCATAGATAAACATGACTCCCCTGGTTGCACAACCACATCAAAATTACAGCTAAAATATGGAACTACCATCACTCAGGACCATCAAAAATCAAACTGAATGAAAGTCTGACAACTACAGAATTAAAGAAATCACATCCATCCATACGGGTAGGATGGGTGGAGACGTGACATGGCTGGTCCCACGTCCATGTGTGGTGAAAAGAATTTGGGAGGAAGATCTTGGGAGTGAAGAATCCCAGCCACACACCAGGCCCCCCAGCCCAGGTTTCCAGTACCAGGAAGATAAGTCCCCATAACTTGCAAAAATCATCAGGGATTTAGTCAGTGGAAGAAACTTCTAGGGTCCGTAGCAGTTTTCCTTAAAGAATCCACATATAGACACACACAGATGTGCACCCTCTGAGCTCCAGCACCACTGGGTAGCAGCTTGAAAGGCACCAGTGGCATACAGGCAGGAAATTAAGTGTCTGACATCAAGGTAGTAGCTGGGGGGACAGCTTTTTACCAGACAGAAAGGTGGGAAGAGACTGTTGTCACTTGTCTGAGCCCTCCCCTCATGGAGCAATAGAGCCAGCAGGTGGGTGCCATATATGAGACCTAATCAACCAGGCTAACCTGTTTGCCCCACCCTGGAGATCCCCTAAGACTCTGCCCCACCCAGCTTATGGGCCCACCCAAATGATTAACTGTGACTTTTCCATATTAATGGCTGGTCTTGGCTCATGCTTCACAACTTCCTAAATCTTCTCAAACAAGCAGAAGATAGCCCTCAGCCCCCCATTTGGTAATGGCCCCAGGTCTGGCACTAGCAGCAGCCAGCCTAGATTCACAGCTCTATTTCAGCTGGGGATCTCCAAGCCCAGCACAAGTAGCAGCCTTCTCAGATTGCTTTATAGTTCATGCAGGGTGTGCTGGGTGAAATACAGGTGGAGGATGGTCTTGGCCTGACCACATGAAAAGCCCAGAGCCTGTGCACCCAGTAGACAACTACAGATCATGTTGGGACACCACCACCTGCCCCTGTACAGCTGATCCTCCATGGAAGGAGGCTGTTTGTGGTCAGTGGTTTACCCTGGTAGCAGCTGACTAGCCTGGGTAAATTCCTCCCATTGACCTGGCAACAGCAATCAAGGCTCGAATACAAGAAGATCTCACACTAAGAATGCACCTCGAGTACCCAGCTTGGGTGACAGGGGAGACTGTGCCACTTGACCCTACAGGACACCTTCTACATTGGGCCATGCTACAAAGACAGGGAGTCATGGCAGCTCTACCTAATACATAGAAACAAACACAGGGAGGCTGCCAAAATTAGGAGACAATGAATCACAGCCCAAATGAAAGAACAGATGAAAACTCCAGAAAAAGAGCTAAACAAAATGGAGATAAGCAATCTATAAAATGCAAAGTTCAAAACAGTGGTTATAGAGATGTTCAACGAAATTAGTAAGGACCTCAACAGCATAAAAAATATCCAGTCAGAAACAAAGGATACAGTAATTGAAATAAAGAACAATTTACAGGGAAACACCAGTAGAGTGGATGAAACCGAGAATCAAGTCAATGATTTGGAACATAAGGAAGCAAAAATATTAATAAAACAACAACAGCACAAGGATAGTGTAAGCACTATCCGGGACAATTTCAAGTATTCCAACATTTGCATCATAAAGGTACCGGAAGGAGAAGAGAAAGAGCAAGCTATTGGAAATCTCTTTTTTTTTAAGATTTTATTTATTTATTTTTATTTATTTTCAGAAAGAGAAGAAGGGAGGGAGAAAGAGCAATGTATGGTTGCCTCTCACCTGGCCCTCATTGGGGACCTGACCCGCAACCCAGGCATATGCCCCTACTGGGAATTGAACTGGGACCCTCTGGTTCCCAGCCCACACTCAATCCACTGAGCTACACCAGCCAGACATCATATGAAATCTTTCTGAAAAAAATAATGAAAGCAAACTTCCCTAATTTAGAAGGAAATAGACATGCAAGTTCAGGAAGCACAGAAACCCCCAAACAAGATGGATGCAAAGAGGTCCACTCCAAAACACATCATAATTAAAATGCCAAGGGTTAAGGACATAGAATCTTAAAAGCAGCAAAAGAAAAGCAATCAGTTACCTACATGGGAGTTCCCATAAGACCATCAGCTGATTTCTCAAAAGGAACTTTGCAGGCTAGAAAGGATTGGTGAGAAATATTCAAAGTCATGAAAAGCAGGGACCTACAGCCAACATTGCTCTAGCTGGTAAAACTATCATTTAGAATGGAAGGGCAGTTGGAAAGCTTCCCAAACAAAAAAAAAATCTAGAAGAGTGCATCAGCACCAAACCATTATTATATGAAATGTTACAGGGACTTATTTAAGAAAAAGGAGATCAAAACTATGAATAACAAAATGGCAATAAACCTATATCTATCAATAATTGAATCTAAAAAAAAAAACTAAGCAAATAAGAACAGAGACAGAATCATGTATATGAAGAGCATTTTGATGGTTGCCAGATGGGAGGGGGGTGTAGGAGCATGGGTGAAGAGGTGAGGGGATTAAGAAGTACAAAGAAGTAGTTACAGTATAGCCATGGGTATGTAAAGTATAGTATAGGAAATGGAGTAGCTAAAGAACTTATACACATGACCCATGGACATGAACAATGATGTAGGCATTGCCTGAGGGAGTAGGGGGTGCTGGGTAGAGGGGAGAAAAGGGAAAAAAATTGGGACAACTGTAATACCATAATCAATAATATATAATTTTAAAAATAAATAAAATGGCAATAAGCTCATTAAAAATAAATGTAATACTTTCTATATTTGGTTTTAATGTATTCCATTTATTTCAAACTTGGTTTCATCAATGCCTCAGTTTCTGACTTTCACTCTTTCAGCTGAACAATCAGCTTTATGACACTTTTGTACACATTTCAATGTAATACTCTTATTTATTTCTCTATAAAATATACTCTCTTTTAATACTCTGCACTGTCACTGTTTTTCCTATGCTAAAAGCTCTGTCACTGTTTTTCCTGTGCTAAAAACTGGATGTGATCTTCCTTATAAATATTAAGCCTTCGACTTTAATAAGGCTTAAGTAACTGAGAGAATAGTGGGGCCACTTGCTGAAATAGAGAAGATTTGTATACTTTTGAAAGAAATAAAAATAATTTTAGATATATTGGTTTTGAAATTTCTATAGATTTTATCTCAAGGACTGTGCAAGGGCAGATCATATAAATAAGAATGCAATAGTGCAGGCACACAGATGTATACAATTATCTCAAGATAGAACAGATGAAGAACAGAGAAGCATGAAAGCCTGCCTGTACAGTGGTGTGTCTTAGAGCTCATAAAGAGAAGGTTAAGCAATATAAAATAAACTGAAAAGAATTAAGAGCTAAACTGAAACTGGTGGCAAATCAGAGTATTATGTTCTATCCATCAAGTAAGGAAAGCAGTTGAAAAGAGGTTAAAAATACCATAACTGTACTTTAAAATGAAATTTTACTTTAAACAACTTGAGGACATTAGCAACCTAGACAAAAGTGTTTTTGGCATAATATTGGGTGGGGTGGTGGTGGGGTGGAAGCTAGCTGGCCAGAGATGATAAAAGAATACCAGGTACTGAATTAGAAACACATAACAAAACTTGTTTCTAACTAAATTATAGTTGTTGATACATAGGTGTCAAGGGAGAGTATTTAATTAACAGGTATTAGTGATATTAAGAATTTTGTAATGGTGTCACTACATATAATACCCCCTGGATATAGTCTAAGAGCTGTAGGGTAATGAGTTGCAATTCTATACTAAGTGGAGGAATTGTTCTTTGTTAGAAACTGCATGGGTTGAATTGGGTTCTCATCAAAGTTCTAAGTCTCCAGAACTGTGAGATAATAAATGCATGGAGTTTTAAGCCATGCTCTTTGTGGTACTTTATTATAGCATCCCAAGAAACTGATATAGAGGCCAAAACACTTTTTCATTTTCTGAAAAAGAAAATAAAATTATGTGGATCCTGATTGGTTACCCTAGTTGGTGGAATAAAAATGACATCCATCCCTTCAAATGATTTTCCATCACCTAATTAAGAAGCAACAGAAAACAGCAAATAATAAGTAAAGGGAAGGGAGTTTGATGTTTTGAAGAGAGAGAAGGTGAGGTATGATCAGTTCAGAGAGCACATGATTCAGTGGGACATGAAGTAAGATTGCTGACAGCGCTGAGAGCCCATATGTAACTTGTGGCTACATATTTAAGATGGGACATGTGATGTTGGTTTTATCTCTTGATTTTGGCCATGCTCAGCTATTTTGACTCGAGGTTGACACTTTGTAAAGTGTAAACAACAAGGGAGAATGGGACTGGACCACTCTGGATGGACTCAAGGATGCGATCACAGTGTCAGATGCTGGAATCCCATGTACTAAGGAAATATTGAGAATAGAAGGGCAATGGAAAATATAATTGTGATGAAGTCCATTGGTGAGTGGATTTAAAATTGTTAGGAAAGGTATTTAGAATATGTGAGTGCAAAGTGTGAGAAATTTGAGTCGAGGGTGGAATGTTTAAAATCAATATTGGGCCACGGGGCAGTTAATGTTAAACTAAAAAGTTGCTTTCCAGATGTTTCTATTCAGGACATACATACAAAATAAAAATATATAAATGGTAAGCTGAGGTCAAGAGACAGTTCCTTTTATCCAGGGCAGCAGGACCCTGACACTGGCCCTCACAGTCCCACAAAGCTGCCCTGTGTCAGCTAAATATCTGGGATAAACTGGTTTCTTAGTAATGGTGCAAACACACGCCACAGCAAGATGATGAGAAGCTCTGGCTTAGAGAAGGACCATGAAAGTAGGTGACTGAGGTGAATTCTGTTGGCACCAGGTAAAGAAATTGAGAGATCAGGGTGTTGAATTAATCCTCTAATCGGGGGTGTCCAACATTTTTGCGTCTTTGCACCACACTGAAAGAAGAGTTGTCTTGGGCCCCACATTAAATACATTGTGACACATAATCACACAAAAAATCTCATAATATTTTAGGCAAATTTATGATTTTGTGGTGGACCTCATTCACAGCCATGCTGGGCTTGCATGCACCCTGCGGGCCACAAGTTGGACACCCATAGATGTTGAACATAAAGGTTGATACTTAAATATTAAGGCAATAAAGTTGGTAAGGAAGGTGCTATTGTGATATCTTCAGTTAAAGACAAAAGTAACCTGGGATTTGGTGGACTGGAGATATGAGTGGTATAGCTGATTGTACATACCTCAGAGGAACTCAGGTTTTTAGAAAAGTGACCTTTACAATGTGGAATCGTAAGAAACAAGCACACCTACCTCAATATAGCCCCTGCATTGATTAGTGTGCAATGACAAATTAACAGCTTTCCACTCGATTCAGATGCAGTTAAATCAGAATAAAGATAATTTGGAAAGTTTTATTTAGAATAAAAATGCATGTTTTTTAAAAATGAGGGATTGAGCAATAAGGATAAAAGGGACTCATGGACATGGACCACAGTGTAGTGATTGTGGTGGGAGGGGGTATAAGGGGACAAAATGGTAATTAAAAAATACAATAAAAATTTGAAAAAAGTTATCTAAACTAAAAAAATGTAAATTTGTGAAGTATTTTATGAACATAGGATAATTCAAAAATATAATTGTTTTATAAGTGATGGCTAACAAAATCTAGAGATCTCACCTTCAAAGAAAATTGGTTTCCAAATGGTTCCTTTGCATTTTGTTTTCTGAAAAAGTCTCCATTACTTTTGAAGGATAATTTTGCTGAATATAGAATTCTAAGTAGGCCACTTTCTCATTTAACACTTTAAATATTTTACTCTATTCTCATTATTCTTGCATGGTTTTTGGATGAAAAGATTGCTGTAATTTTTTTTTAATTCTGAGTATTTTGGGTTTTTTTAAAAATATTTTATGTATTTTAATTTTAGAGAGTGGAAGGGAGGGAGAAAGAGAGAGAGAGAAACATCAATGTATGGTTGCCTCTCACATGGCCCTCACTGGGCACCTGGCCCGCAACCCAGGCATGTGTCCTGACTGGGAATCGAACTTATGACCCTTTGGTTCTCAGCCCATACTCAATCCACTGAGCTACGCCAGCCAGGGAAAATTGCTGTAATTTTTATTCTTTGTTATTCTATAGGTAAGACATCCCTTTCTCCACCACCCCCCACACCAAATGCTTTCAGTATTTACTCATTGTGTTTAGTTTAATGCATTTTGAATGTGGTGCACCTGTGTGCAAAATTTAAAAATATGTATCCTGCTTGATCCCTCTGAGTTATCTGGATCTGTTATTAATGTTGGAAAAGTTTCAACCATTATTATTTTAATTTTTTTTTCTGTTTCATTCCTTATTTCTTCTCCTTCTGATATTCCAATCATGTGTATATTATATCTTTGGAAATTGTCCCACGGTTGTTGGATATTCTCATTTTTCTTCCATTACTTTTTTTATCCTTGTATTTCAGTTTGGATAATTTCCATGCGCATATTGTCAAGTTCAATGATTCTTTCCTCAGCCATGTCCAGCTGACTGATGAACATATAAACACATTCTTCATTTCTGTCAGTGTTGTTGTTATTGTCTCTGATTTCTAGCATTTCCTTTTGATTCTGTCTTAGAGTTTCCACCTCTTGGATTACATTACATATTTGTTTTTGCACATTGTTTAGTTTTTTTACAAGCGCCTTAATATTTTGATCACAGTTGTTTTATACTCTGTCTTACAATTCCAAGATTTGTGTCCTATCTGAGCCTGGTTCTGCTGTTTGCTTTATCTCCTCATAATGTTTTTTCTTTAACTTTTCAATTCCTTTGTATTTCTTCTTCTTTTTCTAAAAGTTAGCCCTTATACAAGGTAGGAGAAACTGAGATAGCGGATCTATAGCGTGAGGTTATTTGACGTCATTGGACTTTAAGTGCCAGCAGTTGGACTACAAGTTCAATGTAGCTGTAGGACTTCTGCTCTTGTTTTTGCCTCTCCTGTTTTCTGTGTACTTCCCTTAGAATTCTTCTTTAAATAGACAGCATGCCTGGTAGTTCCTTCAGCTGTAATCTGCAGTTATTATACTGGAGCCCTACTGATGTGGTTATAAGGCATGGGGGAAGGGGAGCTCTTATAATCTTGTGATTAAATTAAAAATTTTTGGTGGGTCTTTGTCCTTGTGTCTGCTTCACAAGTGTTATTTGTTTTTTTCCACACTCTCTTAAAAGACAGAAAGATCTGGCATAGCTGTAATTTATCCAATTACAGCTTCCCTTTAGATGAGGAAAGGCTCTCCTAAATTCTTATCTCCTGGAGAGTAAGAGTTTATTTACAAATGGCAAATCCTGTGGCAGTGTTTCAAAATGGTTACTTTTCCTCTCAACCTGAGTGGATGTTTTCGGTTCTTCCCTGTGAGAACTTGGGGGATTCCTGGAGGAAAACCCATGAACATTTGCCTCCACAGATGGAAAGCTCCTGGAGTTTCTCACTCCCCTACGAATCCATACTCAGGTGCCAGCAGTTCAAATGTTCTACCAGTTAACAGTTGCACTGGCTTCTACTCCAGTTAAACCGATCTTGACTGTGCTTCCTTGTATGCACTTATCTCTCCAAAGTTTGGGATGACAGCTTGCCCTGGAAACTTATTTCTCTCGTGAGTTGAAAAAAGTTGTTGCTCTTCATTTTGTTCAGCTTTTTTCTTATTGAAAGGATGAGAATGATGAGTACCAAACTATTTCTATATCAGAACTGAAATTGCCTTTTGAAACCAAATATGATTACCGTCTAGTTATATGTTCATATGTAGATTCGTTTTAACTATTATGTAAATGGTACAACAAAGAAAATGCTTTAAATAAGTTGGTTATTGTTATTTTATGTGCATTAAACAATTGAAATAACTACCTCAACAGATTAATGGGAGTTTTCTCTGGGAGGTCAATTTTCTAGGTGGTTTTATTTTTTAAATAATTGCTTTTATATATTATCTATAATAATTAGGTATATTTTTGTTATAGCAAATAGTATCATTTGTAAAATAGGATACAAACTTTGCAGAAAAGGTGTATTTTGCTATGGTAAACACAGAATGCTGAGCAGAACAAAAAACTGGAAAACTGAGTTTCTTAAAAATGCCTTTCACAAACTGTATGACAATGATACAATATTGCAGTTATAGAAAATATTATAATGTAAATATGAAGTATTGAAAAATTGTCTTAGGGCTAAATTCTTGAGAGGTATGTGTGTGTGTGTGTGAGAGAGAGTGTTTTATGGCCTTGATATGTACTTTATCTTTGGCTGTTTTTGGAAGTATCATTTTATCATATGAATTCAGTTATCTGAAATGAGAAAAGACATAGTTCCATAAAAGCTATGTGACCAAGTTCCCTGAAGGCAGCTGAATATGGTAGTGAGAACCTGAGCTTTTTTAAAACCGACCCAGGTTTGCATTCCAACTATGTTAACTGTCACCTTTAAAAAGTGACCTCTCTAGATTCATTTATCCCTCCTCCAGCTTAGATGATGATGATTCCTTCCGTTCATCATAACTCCATCCTTTACTTCTTTTCTACTACTTATGTCTTCTGCGCTGCTACAGTTATATTCTACAAATAAAACCCTAATGGGTCAAAATATCCCAATTCATCTTCCAGATATGCAAAGCACTTTGTAGTTTACCTATCTCCTGCCCCTCTGCAAACACTTTTATGCTCCGTCTCCATTCTCCATACCTCCAAATACCAGATGTCTTTTGCAGCCGTAGTCTTTCCCTCTCTGTCTGCTGCTGCACATTTGTCCTTCAGAGACACATTGGGTTG
>PVJI01017049.1:0-36700 GCA_004026765.1 Micronycteris hirsuta | reverse complement strand
TTAAATTGCGCATCTGATAGGTTGACTATGTCGTCATCCGTTAGTTGTAATTTGTTCTGATCTTTCATTTTGGCCATTTTCATTCTTTTTATCTCGGTGCACTTGTCAGCTGGCAGGTGCCTGCGACCTGGGTCTCTTTTTGGATGACGTTGCCTCTGGGGGCGGGGTCTGGGAGGAAGCAATGGCGGCCTCCGATCACCGCGGGCTCCTGTCACTCCTTTGCTCCCCAGTTCCCCACCACCTTTTCTGCCAGACTCGGTTCTGCTGGCTCAGCCCTGGTCTCTCTCTGGCAGCGTTGCCAGCTTGCGGGATTCACCTGTTCGGGGCCACGCCCTGTTCAGGCACTGGCGGCCCCTCCATGAGCGCTGCCTCTCACTGCGCTCCTCCGCTTGGTTCTGCCCCACTTACCGGCCTGGATGTTCGTCTTCTCCTACCTCCTGGGTGTCGGACTTCCCTTCAGTTCGATTCTGTCCATTCTGGTTTTTTAATTTTTCGCTACTGCATTTGTTGTTTAGACACTCTGGATGTGCGGGCAAGTGAGTGCAACCACCTACGCTGCCATCTTGGCGGAAGTCCTCTACTACATTCTTAATTGAATTGGTTCATAAGATTTTGTTATATTCTGGTTACTAATATTTTGACATTTAAATTTTTACAAATATTTCCTTTCTTGTGTCTTCTCTTCACATTTTTATGATTTTTTGATGGATAAAAGTTTTAACTTCTATTATAGCTTAATTTAGAAATCTTTTGATTTAGAAGGATATTTTGGTGTATATCTTGTTTAAGAAATTCTTTTTTTTCCTTGAGATCATGAAGATTTTCTCCTATATTTTCTTCTTAAAGTATTGATTTTGAAGTTTCCTTCTAGAATTTGGGTTGTTTTTACAACTCAGTCTTTAGTCCAGGTAGAAATACCTTTACGGTATGAAGTATGAATCCAGTTTTTGTTCTGTGTGGATGAGAGTTTGGTCGTTCATCCTCCCCCACTCCCCCGAACCAAGCACACACAGCATCGTCTCTGTTCCCACGGTCACTTTGTTGGCCTCTGTCAGTGCTGTTCTGTCTTAACTCGTACAGCCTTAGCTTTATAATGCTTTAATATTTGATAGGGCTTTCTTTAAAGTCTCTCTACTTTTGTTTTGATAATAAACTCCTAATTAGTTTGGGCTCTTGGTTCTTCTATATAAATCTGAGAATTTCTCTGAATTATAGGAGAATAAAAGACTTTTGGTTGAAGATACATTAATAGATTAATTTGGGAGGAAGTTACATCTATTTAGTATTCCTGGTCATGAATATGTTATGTCTTTCCACTTATTGATGGCTTCCTTGATGTCTTTCTGTAAAGTTGTTTAAAATATGGCATTACGATAATATATTTTTTAACTATTTTATTGATTATGCTGTTACAGTTGTCCCCCTTTCCACCCCTTCTTGCCCCCACCCCCTTACCCCCCCTTTCCCAACCCTTTAGTTTTGTCCATAGGTCATACACATAAGTCCTTCTGCTCCTGCACTTCCTATACTATTCTTAACCTCCCCCTGTCTGTTGTCTACCTCCCATTTATGCTACTTGTTCTGTGCCCCGTTCCCACCCTCTCCCCCTACCACTCCCCTGTTGATATTCCTCCATACCTCATATAACTCCATTCAACATTTCATACAATAAAGGCTGGGTGGTGATGAACTTCTTGAACTTGACCTTATCTGAGAAGCACTTTATCTGCCCTTCCATTCTAAATGAAAACTTTGCTGGATAGAGTATTCTTGAATGTAGGTCCTTGCCTTTCATGACTTGGAATACTTCTGTCCAGCCCCTTCTTGCCTGTAAGGTCTCTTTTGAGAAATCAGCTGACAGTCTTATGGGCATTCCTTTGTAGGTAACTGTCTCCTTTTCTCTTGCTGCTTCTAGGATCCTTTCCTTATTTTTGATCTTGGGTAATGTAATTATGATGTGTCTTGGTATGTTCCTCTTTGGGTCCAACCTCTTTGGGACTGTCTGAGCTTCCTGGACTTCCTGAAAGTCTATTTCCTTCACCAGCTTCGGGAAATTCTCCATCATTATGTGTTCAAATAAGTTTTCAATTCCTTGGATTTCTTCTTCTCCTTCTAGCAGCCCTATGATCCGTATGTTGGGCTGTTTACAGATGTCCTGGAGGTTTCTGAGCCCCTCCTCCATTTTTTGAATTCCTGTTTCTTTTTTTTTTAATTTAAAGATTTTATTTATTTATTTTCAGAGAGAGGAGAAGGGAGAGAGAAGGAGCAATGTATGGTTGCCTCTCACATGGCTTTCACTGGGGACCTGGCCCGCAGCCCAGGCATGTGCCCCAACTGGGAATCGAACCGGGACCCTCTAGTTCCCAGCCCGCGCTCAATCCACTGAGCTACACCAGCCGGGCTGAATTCTTGTTTCTTCATTCTTTTCTGGTTGGATGTTTTTTTTCTTTCTGCTGGTCCACTCTGTT
This sequence comes from Micronycteris hirsuta, assembly GCA_004026765.1. Classification (NCBI taxonomy): domain Eukaryota; kingdom Metazoa; phylum Chordata; class Mammalia; order Chiroptera; family Phyllostomidae; genus Micronycteris; species Micronycteris hirsuta. The sequence goes on along the minus strand of PVJI01017049.1, from coordinate 34,232 downwards.
GATTTGAGTCCCAGTTTCCTTCTTATCCCTATTGGTTCCTTGCAGATCTCTCCTCATTTGTTCAAGCAATTTCAGTAATTTTTCATTGAATTCTGTGAGCATCCTGATTACTAGGGTTTTAAACTGTGCAACTGTGCACAGGTTATCTCTTGGTCGGTTAGCTCTGGAGCTTTGATCTCTTCCTTTTTTTTGGCCATTTTATTTTCCCTCAGTGCGCCTGTAAGGGGGGCAGAGCCTTGGGGTTCACCTGGGCAGGGAAACTCACTGGGTAGTTGTGCTGTGATGTAGCCTGTGGGGGCGGGACCTGAGAGCACAATGGCACCTGCTCCACTCTCCGCACCCACACTGCCTCCCGCAAGCAATTTGAGCCCCTCTGTGCTGGCTCCGGGGGTCGCTCCGGGGTCGGTGGATGGACTGCACAGCTCCAATCCCCCGCGGGTCTCCCCAGCAAACTCTCCTATGAGGCCGGGAATTCCTCCCGCCTCCGACTCCACCCCCACAGGTGCTCTCAATCTGTGCTGATGGGTTGCGCCCTGCTTTCTCTCCCAGTCTGTCTACCCACGAATGCAGACCTGCCCGGTCCACCAGTCTCGGCCCCGCTGGGTCCGGATGAGCCGGGCACTGCTCGCACTTAGGTCAGGCACCCCCGTCTCAGTGTGCTGCCGCCCCGCGGGAACCGCCCCTCCAACCGCGGACCTGCCGTCTGCTCACCAGCTCTCCTTGGGGTCCCCTAGCGCTCTCCCTCCGCCCTGCTCCTCCTGGCTCACCAGACTGGATGAATGTATCTTCTTTAATTCCTTGGTTGTCGGACTTCCTCTCAGTTCGATTTTCTGTCAGATCTGGCTGTTTTCGGTTGTGTAAATTTCTTATTTTTTCCTTGTTTGGTTGTGTGAGGCAGCGCGGCACATTCATCTATGCCGCCATCTTAGGAAGTCAGATGATATATTTTTTGTTAGGTTTATTATTAAGCATCTTATTTTTACTTTCTTTTTAGAGTTATACTTTAAAACTCTTCGTGGCTGGTGTATAGAAATGAAATTAATTTTTGTTTGCTTAACTTATAATCAGGAACTTGTTTAACTCATTGTTTCTAAGACTTTGTGAAGCCTCTTAGGATTTCTGCATGAATAGTCATCTTCTGCAGATAGTGACGGTTTGCAGTCTGTCTTCTCAATCCACAGAACGTTTACTGCTTTTCCTTGTCTCACAGAATCGACTTGACTGACATTCAGTACAGTGTTGAACATAAGCGGCAGCTCACTTCTGATTTAAGAGGAATGTTTCTAGCATTTTTCTTTTTATTTATTTTAAATTTATTTTTATTGTATTTTTCATTACTATTTATCTCCTTTATACCTCACTTGCCCTGACAGTCACCACACTGTTGTCCATGTCCATGCGTTTATTTTCCTTTTTGCTCGATCCTCCTGCCACCCAGAGTTGTCAGCCTGCTCTCCGTGAGTCTGTCTCTATTTTGTTTGGTAGTTCAGGCTGTTCATTAGATTTCACATATGAGTGAGATCATATTGTGTTTGTCTTTCTCTGACTGGCTTATTTCACTTAGCATAAAGTTCTTCAGGCCCACCCATGCTGTTACAAAGGGCGAAATTTTCTTTTTTTATTATGGCTGAGTGATATTCCATTGTGTAAATGTCTCATAGTTGTTTTATCCACTCATCTACTGATAGACACTTGGGCTACTTTGAAATGAACATAGGGGTGCATATATCCTTTTGAACTGGTCTTTTGCGTTTTCAGAAGTGGAATCACTGGGTCATAAGGCAGTTCCATTTTTAATGTTTTAAAAAGATCTTATTTATCCATTTGTATAGAGGGGAAGGAAGGGAGAGAGGAAGAGAAACATCAGTCTGTGGTTGCCTCTCATGCACCCTCCACTGGGGACCTGGCCTGCAACCTAGGCAGTGTCCTGACTGGGAATTGAACCAGTGACCCTTTGGTTTGCAAACCAACACTCAATCCACTGAGCCACACTAGCCAGGGTTAACTTTTTGAGGTAACTCCATGTTGCTTTTCACAGTGGCTGCACCAATCTTCATTCCTACCAATAGTGCAGAAGGGTTCTCTTTTCTCCACGTGCTGACCAGCAATTGTTTGTTGATTTATTGATGATAGCCATTCTGACAGGTGTGAGATGGCATCTCATTGTGGTTTTAATTTGTATTTCTCTGATGATTAGTGACCTTGAGCATCTTTACGTATGCCTCTTGGCCATCTGTATGTCCTCTTTAGAGAAGTGTCTATTCAGGTCCTTTGCCCATTTTTTAATTGGTTTTTTTTGTTTGTTTGTTTTTTTGGTTTTTTTTTTGGTGTTGAGTTTTATAAGTTCTTTATAAATTTCGGGCAATAACCACTTCCCAGATGTATTGGTAAATATGTTCTCCCATATTGTGTGTTGTCTTTTTATTTTGTTCATGGTTTCCTTTGCTGTACAAAGCCTTTTTAGTTTGATGTAGTCCCATTTGTTTTTTTTTTAGGTTTCCCTTGCCTGAGAAGATATGTCAGATAAAATATTGCTGTGAGTAATGTCTGAAATTTTATTGCCTGTGTTTTCTTGTAAAATTTTTATGGTTTCAGGTCTAAATTATAAGTCTTTAATAGTCCATTTTCAATTTATTATTGTGTGTGGTGTAAGAAGGTGGTCTAGTTTCATTTTTCTGCACATATCTGTCCAATCTTCCCAACACTATTTATTGAATAAACTGTCTTTAGCCTATTGTATGTGCTTGCTTCCTCTGTTGAACATTAATTGACTACAAAGGTGTGGGTTTATTTCTGGGCTCTCTATTCTGTTCCATTGGTCTATGTGCCTGTTTTTATGCCAGGACAATGCTGTTTTGATTACTCTGGGCCTTATCATCTAGTTTGGTATTAGGTAGCATGATTCCTCCAACTTTGTTCTTCTTTCTCAGGTTTGCTGTTGTTATTCGGGTTCTTTTGTGGCTCCATATAAATTTTTGAAATATTTGTTCTAGTTCTGTGAATGTGTCATTGGAATCTTCATAGGAATTGTATTGAATTTATAGATTGCTTTTGGTAGTATGGACATTTTAATGATGTTAATTCTTCATATCCATGAGCATAGTATGTACTTCCACTTATTTGTATCTTCTTCAATCTCTTTCTTCAGTGTCTATAATTTTCTGAGTACAGGTCTTTCACATTGTTGGTTAGGTTTATTCCTAGGTATTTTATTCTTTTTGAAGCACTTGTGAATGGTATTGTTTTCTTAATTTCCCTTTCTGATAGTTCATTATTGGCATATAAAAATACATCTGATGTCTGAATATTAACTTTGTATCCTGCTACTTTACTAAATTTATCAGTTCTAGTAGTTTCTCATGGAATCTTTAGGGTTCTGTATGTACAGAATCATGTCATCTGCAAATAAAGATTATTTTACTTCTTCCTTTCTGTTTTAGATGCCTTTTATTTCTTCTTATCTAATTGCTATGGCTAGGACTTCCAATACTATGTTGAAAAAGATGAAAGTGGACATCCCTGTCTTGTTCCCGATCTTAAGGGGAATGCTTGTAATTTTTGTCCATTGAGTATGATGCTGGCAGTGGGTTTGTCATGTATGGCCTTTATTATGTTAAGGTATGTTCCCTCTAATCCCACTTGCTGAGAGATTTTATCATAAATGGATGCTGGACTTTATCAAAAGTTTTTTCTGCATCTATTAATATGATCATGTAGTTTTTATCCTTCATTTCGTTTATGTGGTGAGTCACATTAATTGATTTGTGAATGTAGTACCAACTTTGGATTCCCAGAATAAATTCTACTTGATCATTGTGTAGGATCTTTTTTATGTGTTTTTGTATTTGGTTTGCTAATATTTTGTTGAAGATTTTAGTATCTATGTTCATCAGGGATATTGGCCTATAATTTTATTTTTATTTTTTGTAGTGTCTTTATCTGGTTTTGGAATTATGATAATGCTGGTCTTATAAAATGAATTTTTTGAAATAGTTTGCAAATGAGAGGTATTAGTTCTTCTCAGAATGTTTGGTAAAGTATGCCTGTAAAGCCATCTGGCTTTTGTTTATTGGGAGTTTTTAAATTACTACTTCTATTTCACTAGGTGTCAAATTTTTTCCAGGAACTTATCCATATCATCCAGATTTTTTAATTTGTTGGCATATAATTGTTCATAATATTTTCTTACAATCCTTTGTATTTATTTGGTGTCAATTATTCCTCTTCTTTCATTTCTGATTTTATTTGTTTTGGTCCTCTCTCTTTTTTTATTGATGACTCTGTCTAAAGGTTTGTCGATCTTATTTATCTTTTCAAAGAACCAGCTCTTGGATTCATTGGCCTTTTGTTTCTTTTTTTTTTTTTTTAGACTCTATTTCTGTTCTGATCTTTATTATTTCTTTTCTTTGATAGCATTTCTGACATTTGTCACTACATGTTTGCTCTAGGTTTTTGGTTCACGCCCTTTATCAGGTTATTGAATCTTCCTGTTACATACATTTGCCTGTTTTGCTAGAGTTGTTTTTCTTTTTTTTAGTAAAAAGAAGGTTTAAAATTTGTCAAATGCAATTTCTGTGTATATTGAGACAGTGTGTATGTGCTTTTTGTTTGTGAACATACTGGATTCGATGAAGTAGGTGTTCTACTGTTAATCCAAATTTGCGTGCCTCGGATAACTTGATATATGACGTTGCCTATGACTTGGTGCTCCTCCAAGCCTGAGCCCCCTGTATTGTGAATGTCCTGCCCCTTTGATTTGTCTGTGTGCCCCTGACTCTCCCTCAGGCAGCTTTGTCTTCAACTAGGTAAATCTCATGGCGCCACCTGGTGGCACCCATTGGAAATTCCTGACACGCTATCTCCGTCTCTCTTTTCTCTTAGAGAAATAGTTTCCCTGATTATCACTGTTACCCCTCACTCTGTTTTCTTTCTTGTACCTTACATTCATCCACTTAACTCCCGCATTCTCCTTTCTCTTGATCTTCATCAAATTATTCACTTTTCCTTCCTTTGCTCTCTCTCCCTTTTTTCCTTTATGCGATAAATCTACCTGTTACGGTTGATCATGGTGACCAAGGAAGAAATACAGTGCTGCATTTTTAAGCGACATTTGACATGATAAAGTGACAGCTCTGGTAACCCTCCAAGTCTTTGAAAATACTTCAAATTCCCTTTAAAGTGTTCTTAAATTTGAAGTTCATCTTATTCGTCTAATTAATCCTGCCCAGCTTAACATCAAGCCAACGTATCAAAGAAAAATTGTAATAGTATTAATAAGGTTCATTGTTGCTATCTTCCTTTATTACTCGCATTGACAAATTTTGGGTTTCTACTGTATATTACTTCAAAGACTCTGTTTTTCATCATGGGTTAAACTGCCTGGAAACTGAACTGTCATCTATAACATGGTTTCCAGGGGCAACGGCCCACCAGAGGTGCCCTTTTGGTGCATAACTGATTTGTACAGATTGCCAGTAACTGACTTTCTGATGTTTGACTCACGAGCACAGGAACGCTGTAAGCAATGTTCTCCTCACTGAGAGAACTCACACATGGATAAGCTTGGCCGGTTCAGCAGTCTCTTTGTAGAGTTCATTGTGACCGGTTTTGGTGTCTGTAAGGGCCACACCTGAGAACGGCAGGTGAGTCAGCGGAAGAAGGCAGACCAGAGAAAGTGGGGCTGAAATCGATCTCTGACCACTGCGGTGCCAACAGGGCTGCAGCAGAGCAGGTTTCTGTTGTTTGTCTGTCTTAACCCACACCAGTCTTTTCGTGAGTAGGTGTACGATATTGAAAATGTGCTTATTCAAGGACAGCAACTGTTGATTTCAAAACAGGCCACCCCAGAGTATTTTGGGTCTGTAAGGCTGTTTGGTGCCTACAAGACATTTTAACAGTGCCTAAATGAATCGAGAGAGAACCTTGAATAAAATATAAACTCTGTCTTACGCATTCTAATAGTTTCAAAGCTTTGATGTGTATGGCTTTGAGATCCATTATTCTTGCGAAACTGAAGAGTTTGTGTAGAGTTGCTACACCATTAGAATTCTAACAGCTATTTCAAAGAGAGATTTAAAGTATTTTTATTTTCATATTGTAATTATGAAGATTCAAAAGTAGATTGTAAAGAAAGTTTAAGATTCTGACGGAGATGACTGCGGCAGGTTGGTTCCCAGGGGCCCGGCATGACCCAGGGTGATGTGGTCCCCTCAGCACTTGGTGTCTGTCTGTGTGCTTTTGCTAGGTGCTTTCTAACCTGTTGATGTTTCTTTTAAAAGGTGGGGACCCAAACTGTATGCATTGTTCCAGATGCGTTCTTGCCAAAACAGCATAAAGCAAATGTAACAGTTAGGAAGAAGCTTCCCACTCTTACTAGGTAAGTACACATGGCAGCTGTAGCCAGGGCCAGCCCACCCTCCCATCAGACCTGCCTTATCTGTCCACTGCCAAGATGCGAGGACCCCCTAACAGCTGAATTCCCAGTCAAAGGAGCTGACTCAGGGCAGCCACTACCATTGCAGCATCTAATTCCACCCCCTCTAGGTTATTGCTCTGCTGTTTGCATCTCTTGGACTCTTTGCCAGTCAAGAACATCTTCCTCCAATTTAATAATTTTGAGGTCAGGTAGTTTATTTATTTTTTAAGATTTTTTTTTATTTACTTTTTAGAGAGAGGAGAAGGGAGGGAGAAAGAGAGGGAGAGGTACAAGAGATTACATCTGTCGGTTGCCTCTTGCACGCCCCCTGGGGACCTGACTGGCAGCACAGGCGTGTGCCCTGACTGGGGATCAAACCTGTGACCTTTTGGTTTGCAGGCCGGCACTCACTCCACTGAGCCATAGCAGCCAGGGCTCAGATAGTTTATTAAGTTGAGATTTTACCTGTAATCTTGGTGAACTGGTTGGACCTGCTACGTTAGACTGTTCTCTTACCTTTGCGAAAGAACTCTCTTGATGTGGTGTATTATAGTGCAGGCTCCCACAATGACACTTGTGTGCAGCTGTTAGGTTTTTCCTTATTTTAAAAAATATTTATATATACTTAAAAATGAAGTGCCACACATACATATTGAGTAGAAGAATTCTGGAATTGGTTCGTAAACCAGGTTAGTATTATGACTTGATCTTAATTTGGAAATATTTAAAAATCATTGCCCTGGCTGGTGTAGCTCAGTGGACTGAGCATGGGCTGGGAACCAAAGGGTTGCCGGTTCGATTCCCAGTCAGGGCACATGCCTGGGTTGCAGGCCAGGTTCCCAGTGAGGGCCATGTGAGAGGTAACCACACATTGATGTTTCTCTCCCTCTCTGTCTCCCTCCCTTCCCCTGTCTCTAAAAGTAAATAAAATATAAAAAAAAAATTATTGATCAACCATGATAACAGCCTGTTTTAAAATTCCTTAGTTTCTTTGGTAAAGACTGTTGTGACCCATCCAATTTCTAAATAAAACCACAGCAATGCAGTTTATCTTGCAGATCTCGAATGGTTCATCTGAGTTCCTCCAGTTTTCTATTTCAGTCTTCCAAAGTTCCAGCCACCTAACCCTAGCTATATGTGAATATATTGGATACAATACTTTAAGATCTAGAATAAATGTCCATTATAGCAATGTTATTCTTTAGATTTTTTTCTGTAAAATGGTGATATATTTGCTTCAGGTGAGGGATTTTTAGATATACTTTGCTTTTTGGCCTTGAACTTTGAATTGCTCTGAAATGAATTGACGGTCACGCAGGGTCTCTGACGCTGCAACAGCACCGGAGGCTCCACCGTTTCAAAGCCACTTGAAGGGCTTGTGACATAAACGTTACCATTGGCTCTGGCCCATTTCGAAAGGGGTGGAGCGGATTGTGAATTCATATGATCCACTTAGCCTTATTCCTGATATGAGCTAAAATCCCTGTTGAAAACACATTCTTAATGTTCCATAGATTGCTACAAACAATTTTCAGCTATTCATCTTTATTTTTTAAATTTAATAAGAGTTTATTTGAGCCAAACTGACAACACATGGCTGGGAAGCAAGATCTCAAATGCTTCGGAGAGTGACAATTTTGCAACTTCTTTTACCAATTTGAAATTAAGGAGTAAAAGTAAGGAAGGTGATGTGGATGTGGGAGAAAGTTAACAAGGTTATGTGCTCTGGAGGGCGGTTAGGGCTCCTTTCAAAGGTGTTAACCTGGGTGCAGGGAAGCGAGGGGCGGGATGCTCCAGGCACAGGTGACCTCCTACCCAAGAGCTGTGTGTTGGGGCGTGGCCACCCACCAGTGCCACTTAGAAATTGATGACGAGATCATCCGGTTTAGCTATTCCTCTGTAAACCATTTCTTCCAATGCAGAAATTTATGTAACTCTTTTAATTTTGTTGGCTGATTGGTTAAAGCCCCCAAATTAAAATGTGCCTGATGTTGCAGTTTTTTCTCGTTGATTTTTACCCATTAACGTTTTCGCTTTTTAGAGCAAAGCCTTCAGCTGACGGTGACTCTGCCACTGTCGTCAGAAGTAGGAAAATAAACTTTCTGCATGACTCACCGGAAAAGTCAAGATCAAATAACAGAGATTTTGATTTATCCAGAGATTAATTTGTTAAAGGATCAAGGAATTGGCAATCACCACATCACCTCCTTCAGCTTGCAATGTCACGTAGTTGGCAGCCTCAGAAGAAATGCGGGGCCCCTCTCTAACTGATCATAATGTCACTGACCCAAGGAAAGGACAGGGACTTCTAAGCGGTTCTCTGGCCTGTCTCCTCCAGTCTGTCGGGTTTCTCCATCAGACTCTCCTCCTGTCTTTCTATGGCCCATGGGGTTATGGTAGCGAGGAGTTAAGAGGTAGCATCTGTAGCCAAGGACCAGCCGTAGCCATGGTTTCTTCAGGGACAGAATGCCCCACAGCCTCAGGTACCAGGCTGCATCCCAATTACTAGCCAGCTCCTAAGGCCCCTGACAGGCAGATGTATTCAGACCCACAGGCTTCTCGCTCTCAGCCTTCAGGGCTTGTCCTTTCTCTGAGGTGCTAGGCTGATTTTAGTTTAGGAGGCTGTGTTAGACCTGATCTGAAGACACTCCCTTCTTGAGCCCTGAGGTGGGAGGTGGCCTGCAGGGGGAGGCAGAGCTGGTATAAATACAGTGAGCTCATCCCTTGGGCACACATGCCCCACAGGCTTCTCAGTGACTTCTCCTGTGATTCCAGTCACAAAGGTTTACGTGACTGTGAACACCCAAAAGGGCGTGTCTTTACACTGTGACCTCATGCCCTCATCCTCGTTCTGGACCTGAAGTTTGCACTGATTGGATCCGCTCTGCTACATTCCCTTTGAGACCAAACGTACCGTGACCTGCTGAGCCCAGAGGGCAGAGTCTGTGGGCCCCCCTTTGTCTGAAACAACATGTGCTGTGGCCTTGCCTCTACCACGCCCCCCCCCCACCCCCACACACACACACCGCCAAAAACTCAATAGAGAACTCAACCGTGGCTGATGCTACTTAGGAAATGTGGAAAGGTTTTCAGGGCTGTGCTCATTTCAACCCTATTTTGGTAATATTTAAGTTTCATTTTCTTCTTTATTACCTAACTTTCCTGTTCACTGTGTCTTCATGCAGGTCCCTGGCATCTGACATATGGCGAGCTTTAGGATAAGGACCTACCTGGATATGCCTGATGTTATGAATGTGAATAACCGCCCCCCAAAGTCCAGAATCCCAGCTGGAACCAGATGGACACTTGTTCTCAAAACCAGGGCTCTTGCCGATGGTTCTCTCCACATCTTTTTACTGTTGGTTTTCCCTTTCTTGCTCTCCTATCTCTCCCAACCCCTCTCGATTGCCTTTCCTAGGGACTGACCATGGAAACACGGGCCAGGACTTGGGCATTCTGTATTGCACCCTGCAGTCCCAGGCCAGCGTCTGCTGCTTGCTGTGCCCAAGGCACCACCCCCAACATGCCAGAAGGCATCAGCTTCTCAGAGCCCACTTTTAGTCTGCATGACTAGCTTGCAAGGAGGGATATATGAAGACAATTTCCAAGAATTTTCCACTTTTTCAAAAAAATGTGTGTGACCTATTTTTGGCTTTGAACTGAGAGCTCACTCAGTAGTGTACAGCTCTGTTTACTGGCTCACATCCGTGAAATCTGGAGACATTGATGCAACATTCCTTTTCCTGTCTGGGCTGTTTGTATAATTGTATATAAATGTAGCAATAAATATATTCTAACATGGGCCTGGGGTATTGCTTTGCACTCCATTGTGCGTGGTGATGCTAAGCAGTGAATATCACCTTCTCAAGGAGCTGCCCTACTGACCAGTGGGGCTTGCCCGCCCGTCTCAGGTTCTCACCTTCTCTGATTTCACAAAGCGTTAGTTTGGAGTTGGCCCGCGTTTGGAGAGAGAAGGTGGGGGAGTCCGGTGGCAGAGCTGGGACATGAAGCGGCATTATTAATTCACTAGGTGGCACTATTCCTGGCACTCTGAGGTGGCTTGAATATCCAAGGACTGAAGCTTAGAGGATTGGGTGACCATTTATGACATGAGTCAGCTATTTTATTAGTAGTCGCTCTTACCGCTTGCAAGAATGTATTGTACTGCAATTATATGGCAGGTACTTATCTGCCACACACAAAGATACCCCTTAAAGATTTTCAGGAAAAAAACACCCAAAATAGGCTCACATGATACTGAATTTCCCATCTGAACCTGATGTTTTTCAAGGACACTAAGTCTAACTTTTAGAAACAGTCCTCACCTAACCGGGACAAATATCAAAGAACCTTTTCATCTGGCAGAAATGTTGTCTAATATCGAGGAATAGTTGTTCCCAAAGTGGTCTCATAATTTATTTGAAGTCGTTGGTTACCAGGCATTTTGATCACTTAAAAAATACTTGTGGTTTAACAAATGGCTGTTTCTCAGGTCTTGTCTCCTTTGCAAGCAGAAGTTGGTGGAAACCCTTTCTGCCATAAGACCCAGGGATGCAGTGGGGCTGGAAGTTGGGTGTCCTGTGGCTGGGGTTCGAAGGCAGCACCTGAAACACTACTTTTTATGTATTGGAACAATATAGACCGGAAGCACTGGACAAAATCACCTGGTGGAGCCCTTTGAGCCACTGATCAGATATCTATCTGAATGATCCATCACGCCAGGTCTGTTCTCACTTTCACCTTTTAATAGATCCATTAGAGAACCCGAGGCTCAGGGTCAAGAGACGGAGAAGGCGCAGTGTGGGCTGCTGCCTTCCACAGCAGACTCCGTGTGGCTCCACTTGACACCCTGTCCTCCACGTAGATTTGTCGGGCCAGGACTGTCGGTTCTGGGGGAAGGTATTTAAGATACTTGACAGGCGACCGTTGTTTCTGGTTATAGTGTGATAGAAGATGAGCCCGAGTTAGACAACACCGTATCAGCAGCGGTCCGTGAGCTCGTTTGGGAGCCGTGGAGGGCTGGTGTGGGTGCTAAACCTAGGTGTGGACTGTGCTTCTGCCACTAATTAGAGGTTCGTCCTGGACACGTCCCTCCACCTCTCCAGGCCTCTGATTTGTCTTCTGGAAAATGACGTGTTTTGACTAATGATTTTTAAGATCCTTTTTGTTCTTTGAGTTTCTCCTCCTTTGAGAAAGGGAAGGGAGTAGCATACTTTTGTTTCTTTAATTCTTTGCCCTAGGATCTGTTTATTGACTTTAGAGAGAGAAGGAGGCACACACTGATTCAAGGAAAAAATATCAGTTGCCTGCCATACACACCTGGACTGGGAATCAAACCCACAACCTAGTCATGTACCTTGACCGGGAATGGAACCCATGGACTGCACGCAGCCCAACACAAAATTGTAAATTTACTTAAAACCTTTTTTTTGCTCATCAATTTTCATTAGTGTTTGTGTACTTAATGTGTGGCCTGAGATGCCAGAAGGTTGGACACCCCTGGTACGGGGTAATGCTCCAGTCTACTCAGGTCATGGATGGCAAACATGGGCCGCTGAGAGGCAGAAGGAGGTAGGAAGATCGCTTATTTTCAGGTACTAAGAAATGCATTAAGATAACGACAGGTCAAAGCAGCACCTGGTCAAACCACTTTGGGGAGACAATGTTTAGCTTTCCCTCCCCACATCTTACTGACTGGATTTCTTCTTGGGGTCCCTTCTGCAAAGGAGCAGAAAGATTGCCGTCTACACTTATCACTGGGACACACAGATGGATGTTGCAGCCTCAAAATTAGAACTTTTCTTCATGAACCAGTGGGGCAGCGCCGTGAAGAGCGCCCCCTGACCCTGTAAGCTGTTGGACTTCAGTCCTGGTCAAGCAGGCAAAGCTGACAGGTGTAGCAACTGCGAGGGAGAAAACGGGTCACTAAGGAACACGTGGGTGGGGACCAGTCCCTCCTTCAGTGTAGATACAACACCGGTTAGCACAGCGCTGGCCCTCTGGGCCCACCGTCCGGCAGGCGGCAGGCGGGGTGAGGGCTTGACTGGTGAGTGCAGCGAGGAGCTGTGGACCAGCCCTTCCTCTTTTCCTGAGGGGAGCTGGCTGTCCGCAGGAAGTGCAGATTGTGTCTCCTGCTCCACGGCTCAGTTTTACGGAGGAGGCCCTGGCTGCCACCCAGAGCGGTAAGTCTGTGTGATCTGGGGTTCAGGATTAGAAAGCTAGTTGCCACAGGTGCAACAGCTTTATCAGTGATCAAGGGCATCTGTGGCCTTCCCCAGATGCTGCTTTTACTTTAATTCCCAATTGATTTAGCACAAGGATTCTCACTTTAATGTGCCTCAGAATCACCTGGAGGGTTTGTTAAGCCACCTACGCTCATCTCCCCGAGTGTCTGATTCCCAGGTGTGGCTGGGGCTGCGGCTGCCGGCGGGGAACACACTCCCAGGCCCTGGGAACACTTGGCTGAGCGAAGGAGTTCTAGTTATCCGTCCCTTCCAACCCTGGGACTGAATGTTCTCAAGCCTGGTTGAGTCAGCTGGTATCCTTCGGAAATCAGGGCCGGCAGACGTTCCCTGGTCGGTATGAGTAACTCCTGCAAATCGATGTCCTCTTCTAGCCCGTGGCCTTGGAGAGAACAAATGGTTATGGATTACACTCATTTCTGTTCTAAGTAGAACAACAGCGGACCAATGCCAGCTGTAAATCAGCCCTGAGATGCCAATTTAAAGACAGACTCCAAGAGACATGTGCCGCTCTGCTTCAGTGACACCTTGTGGAGGGCTGTGCGCTAATGGACACTTAAGGGAACTTCGCCATAATGATGAAGCTGGTGCCCTTTAAGTGCTTTTAATTGAAATACAAAACACAAACTTTTGCAGATTAGTGGACAGAATCTCCATGAACTGAAAGCCCCAGTGGAATCAGCACCAGACCAGAAAGAGAGCATTTATCCCCCAAGTCTGTGTTTTCCTCAGTCACTGGTCCTCCCTCCCAGGTAAGTGCAACCTGAATTCTGACAGGGGAGGTATGGTTTACTGCTGGGTGTTTATATAAACGTCGTCATTCAGCTCCTACTCTCTAGTGTCTGGTGCCTTTTACTCAACAAACTCCTGAATTCTTAACACTCACTCTCACCCAGTCTGCCTGCCGCCCATGCCACGCAAGCTGCTCTCAGGCCTCTGTTCTGGGGCTGCGCCCACTTGCTGCGCCAGCCTCCCCATGTCCCTCCACAGAGCGGCTGTTCCTAGAGCCAGGCTCCCCCTTAACTGTCGCCAGCTGGACCCCCACCTCCAGGCCTTCCTTCAAGCTACCCCCACCCTCAGATTTCCCTTAGAGTAGACAAGGCTGTTGGTCCCCAAAAGGCGCACAACACAGAGGCTCATCCCTTGGTCCCTGTGCATTGGGGATGTTTTGCTTCTCACAGTTCTGGGGGACCAGGTGTTCCCTGCACCGTGTGGGGCCTGTAGTCACTTGGGCACCACTGTGGGGACACAGGCACTGGAGAACCCCCCAGGGGCTTTCACTGCCTAGTCCCAGGAGCTACACTGGTCTCTTCTCCTGTTTCTTTCATCAGAAGCAGTCACACAGCCACTCTTAGCCGCAGGGACTGGGAGAGGTAGGAAAATATTTGGCGAGCATCGCTATCTCTGTTGCACTGGCTTTCTTAAAACGATAGTATGTCCCCCTTTACCCTTTGAGAGAGAAGGAGGCCTGAGTGATAGCCCCACCTCCTCCCCAGCCTCAGCCCTAGGGCAGGCAGCGTGGTGGCGCCGGCTGCACACAGGCCCGCTTGACCTCAGGCCGCCCTGAGAGGCGCCGAAAGCGAAGGCCAGGCAGGCTATGTGCACCAGCCTCTTGCTCCCTGAACCGCACATGTTTCTTTGGGACCGTTTTCTTTTCCTGGTTTGCTGGATGAACAAAGGTGAAGGCAACTCAAGTTACAGTGAGGGAGTTGTCTTCCTTCCCTGTCCTCATGGTGAACAGGCCTCTGTGGCCAGAAAGTGAGACTCATTGTATTGCCAACTCTGTCACGTTCTGGTGGGTGAGTTTCAGCAGGTTGTTAACCTCTGGACTTTCATTCCTACCAGTAAAATAGTAAATTTATTTCTATAACAAATATTTTTCCTCCTCAAACAGATAAAGTATGTAGGTACTTAGAACCTGTTTTCGGTTCTCCTTGTCTCAGTGTAGCTCAGCAATGCGGCTCTGGTGCCCTGTTGCCCACGGCAGCCTGTTCACTTGGCCCTCAGGGGCTTGTTGCAGAAGGTGCCTTGAGGTACAAATACAGAGACTTTGGTACAAGTTCTGAAATATAGGGTCGCCCGAGAGAAGACTACTCTTCATTCATTCATTCCACGCTATTTAGTGTCCTCGGCACTGCTCTCAGAGTGAGTGGTTGGATAGGATCCCCGTCCTCCTGGAGTTTCTGCATCGTCCACTTTAACTGGTGCTGGCAAGGCCTGGGTGCTGTTCCTTAGTCCTCACCCACGGACGACTGCGGGGACACTGCAAGGCTGATACTTCATGCAGAATCCAAAGATGCAGCATCTGGATCTGACAAAGCTGCTCATGCGGTGATCCCAGCTGCTGCGTGTCGACCTTCTCTGTGTCCTGGCCTGGTGCTGAGACCAGCCAGGAAGGTCTAGGTGGGTTTTGAGAGGGACGAGGTGAGGTCTAGTGTCTATGGATGGCTGTGTGACAGAGTGTTTACATCCAAATCATCAACAGTTGCCCCCTGGGCGTGCCCTGAGCCTGCATGTGAGGTAACTAACACTGTCAGGGAGGAAAAGCTGCCCCGGCTCCAGGCTGTTGCTGCGGATGGTAGAGCTGGTTAAAAATGACTCTGCCCTAGGACATCTCACGCTGGTGTGTGCGGTATCGGTGGCATGGGTGCCTCCCTTTCCTCGCTCTGTTGGGAGCTAATAGCTCAGTTCTGGACAGCACGCCCAAGGTCCTGACTCTGTCCGTTTCCATCTATGGAAATACCCTTCAGACCCACACATCAGAGGGTCCAGGGCCAAGGCCCCATTCCTAGCCCAGCCCTGAGGCCTCACCACCCCCGACCTCCTGCACACCCAAGACAGGGGCAGTGGGAGATGCTAGGAACAGGCCAATCTTAAGTAGCACATGGCCTCAGAGGAAGGTTAGGACCCTGCCCGGAGCCACAGTGTGTGCAACCTGGGTCCCAGCTCCCACTAAGCTGTGCTCACTCAGGAAGAGCCAGGCACATTCCAAGGGGATGCATGGAATGGGATGCAAAGGAGCTTTGTTGATTCGTTCATCATATGTGTACAGAGCAAACATGGAATTCAAGCCACCTGCCTTCATGGAGTTCACGTTTCCTGCCGAGGGAGATGAGCGATGCACAAACCGCACGATGAGAAGTGCTAGAGAACACATGAAGTGGGCACATCCCAGAGGCAGTGCAGGGGCCGCAGTTTACAACTGGTGGGCAGGAAGGCTTCCCTGAGAGGCAGACTCTGGAGTAGAGACCTGATGAAGGCGGGAAGGGTCCATGCAGGCACCTGCAGCAGCAACAGCGGGCAGAGGAAATGACAAAAGTGCCCTGAGCGGGAAGGGTGTGTGGCACGTTGAAGAAGCTGCTGGGAGGCCAGGGGAGGGGCTGCAGCCCACAGAGTGGAGCCTGGGAAACACCGCTTCACTGGGGTGATCGCGGTGCCATTTGCTGCCCGGCTGCAGTGGCCTCAGGAAGCAGGGTGACAAGATGAGGCCTGCCATTAGGGAGGGAACAGGAGAGCATGTGTTCAGGGGATGCTTCCTGCAGGTCTGGTCTTGAGAGGTGGGGAAGGTTCAAAAGGGGGAGCAAAGGAGGAGCAAGCCCAGGCCCAAAGCTGGAGGACAACCTTGGCACACAGAGTGATGACCTGAAGGGCAAGGTCAGTCCACACACTTGGCCTCCACTTTTGCAGCTGGATAACTTTCATCCAGAGCAAGTACAAAGGCCTTAAGGAGAAAGTATGTCCAAGTTGAATATACAAACCTGCAGGAAGGTTTTTGATAGGGGATTGACTGAACTTCTTTATAATTTTAAGAGAATATTCTGGTTGCTATGTGGAGAGTGGGTCTGGGCGGGGGTAAGAGTGGAGTTGGGGAGATGAAGCTTTAGTGTTCTAGAGAGAATGCACAGGCCAGGCAGCGACAGGCACGGCCATTTGCTGGGCAGCTGCTCTGGTCCAGGCACGGTGCTTTGAGTGGTATTAGTTTCTGATTTTTTCATGTCATGGTGGCCATGTGGCAAAGCCCTTGTCCAAGATGGACCCAATAAAATTCTGAGTTGGATTCGACTTCAGAGGTCTGTCCACTTGCTGCCCTTTTTCTCCTTGCGCGCTGAGTTGGTGTTATTTACGCACTCACACGGATGGGCAATCAGGGTGGTCTCCCATGCCTACTCTCCTCTAGTTTTATTGGCCTTTTCAAAATTGGGATCCACCATTTAGTTTCTGTTAAAAATCTTCACCGTTGTTAGTGGCCTCAGGATTGCCTATTTGCAGGGACCTCAAATGCCAATATCTTCAGGAGCCAGGCATGGCACGATCCTGAGGCCAGCAGTGGGCCCACCAGAGAGTGCACACCTGGCCAGAGGCCGTCAATGGAAAGTGAAACAAAGTCGCTCTGGCCAAAGCAGATGCATCAGTCATTCCGCCAGGCTTGGGGGCTCCCTATGTGTAATTGGTTCGAAGGCCCAGACCCGCAGGGTCTGCCGTCTGGCCTCAGTGTGTCTCCCAGCTTCCTCTCTACGTACTCAGTGATTTTGTCAGAGCCTCTCTATGTTCAGCAGGTGCTCTGTGCATGGTTGCTTCGGACTTTTATATTTTCTGTCCTCCAAAAGTAATCAACCTCTGGGACCCAGGTCCAAGGCCATGTTCTCTGTGACTCTTTCCTTTGCCCACAGCATTATCCTTGGTGACAAGCATGCTGGACTGCACCCCTTGCTCCCTTTGGACCGTGGTCTGCTCAGGGGCAGGAGCCGAGAGAATGAGAGCTAAAGTACAGCCCAGAACACAAAGCAGGTCGTGCATCTGTTCTCGCCCCATTTTCGTCTCCTGCAGCACCTAATCTTGTAGCTGCTTATTTAGTGATTGCTAAATGAATGAATTAATTAATCAAAGAAAAAATGGAACTCAGCACAGCCACTGATCTTGTGGCCGACAGTCTTGATTTGGGTAGAGGGAGAAAGACAATGGATAAGAAGCAACTAACCTAAACATAGCATCAGGACCCAAGAGAGGTCTGCAGTAGGAGAGTCTAACTTCTGTTAGAAAGGCTGGAGAAAGCTGTAGGTACAGGGTGGCATGTATGTGGACCCCAGGATTCTCTTTCTGCTGGCGAGACAGAGATGGAGTTATCTCAGGGGGAGGAGCCTGCAGGGCACAGGCTGGAGGGATGGGAGCACTCGCCATCCATGCTTTGGGAAGGGTCAGTGGTCTAGCATCTATAGCAGGTGTGGGTAGCATGTAGTGCACCTGGGCTTTGAAAATTATTATAGGGAACTCTGACTTCATCATACAGGCAGTGTGTGTTAAGGGTGGGGGATTGGAGGTTCAATGGCTTCCAGGAAGTGCCTCATTAGAGGGTTGACTCTGGTTGGGGCACAGAGTGGAAAGAGGACTTGAGGGAGAGAGAAGCAGTGGGGAGACTGGGTAAGAAGTGCACCCAGAGGCCCGAGTCAGAGCAGTGGGGTGAGCAGAGTGGTGAATGCTGGATCTGTTAAGAGGGCTGAGTGGAGGGTTGGGGAACACTGCCTGTGTGAGGGAAAGGAGGGGAGATCCTTGGGCCTCCAGCCGGAGAGGGGATCCGTGTCTGCCAGCAGCTGTCACGTCCCAGGCTCTGTGTTGGACATTAGACTCTATCTTATTTCATTATGCTGGCACTCATGGAAGGTGGGTTAAAATCTTTCTATTTTATTTTATTTTTTAAAATGTATATCACTAGGATATATTTTAATTTTCTTTTTTATCCTTCTGACATTGGTATTCATTTATTTGTTTATTATTAAATCATTTTTATTGTTATCCTATTACAGTTGGCCCAGTTTTTCCCCTTTTCTCTCCTCCATCCATCCCCTCCACCACTCCCACAGTCCATCCCTGCACTGTTGTCCATGTCTGTGGGTCATTCATACATGTTCTTTGTCTAGTCCCTTCCCCTCCTTTCCACCATTATGCCCCTCCCCCTCCCCTCTGATCACTTTCAGTCTGCTCCGTGTTTCCGTGACTGTGGTTCTATTTTGTTTGTTAGTTTATTTATTAGTTTCCTCTTATCGATAAGAAAAAGAATCGACCATATGGGAGAATATATTTGCCAATGATATATCAGACAAGGGTTTAATCTCCAAAGTATATTAAAAACTCATATGACTCAACACCAGGAAGACAAATAATCCAATTAAAAATGGGTAAAGGATCTGAATAGACACTTTTCCAAGGAGGACATACAGAGGGCCCAGAGACATATGAAAAGATGCTCAACATCATTAGCCATCAGAGAGATGCAAATTAAAACCACAATGAGATACCACTTCACACCGGTCAGAATGGCCATCATTAATAAATCAACAAACAACAAGTTCTGGAGAGGATGCGGAGAAAAGGGAACCCCAGTGCACTGTTGGTAGAAATGCAGACTGGTGTGGCCACTGTGGAAAACAGTATGGAATTTCCTTAAAAAACTAAAAATGTAACTGCCTTTTGACCCAGCAATCGAACTACCGGGATTATACCCTAAGAACCCTGAAACACCAATCCAAAAGAACCTATGCACTCCAATGTTCAGAGCAGCACAATTTACAATAGCCAAGTGCTGGAAACAGCCTAAGTGCCCATCACTAAATAAGTATATCAAAAAACTGCGGTACATTTATACAATGGAATACCATGCAGCAGAAAGAAAGAAGGAGCTCCTTCCTACTTTTTGTGACAGCTAGAATGGAACTGGAGAATATTATGGTAAGTAAAACAAGCCAGTTGGTGAAAGCTTCCCTTTTTAAATAGAGGAAATGACTGAACTTCAAGATAAGGACCCGCTCAAGGCCGTCAGTATGGCATGGGGGTTACTGGACCGGCAAGCTGGTCTGTCTGGTTCTGAAGTCGGTGCACTTTCCACTGTGCCCTACCTCCTCAAGTCCCCCGGCAGTGGTCTGCAGGGCTGCACTTGAAGCCAGAAGCCAGAGAGCAGTCGAAATCACCACTCCTTCGGTCACTGGCTTTAGGTGGGAAAAACTGATTCTTCTCTACAAGACCCTGGCTCCTTCTCCCCAGCCCTCCTTGCTGTAGGATTTTTCTGCTGTGCCCAAGGCCCTAGGAATAGCATGACTGGGAAACACAAGCGTTTGCTTTACAACGTGAAAGAGCCAGTATCTCTCAAAAATACATTTCTTTTCCTGTGGGAGGACATAGTTAGCCTGAGAAATGCTGGTGTCTTGGGAGGGAGGGTCGGGGAGGAGGTGGGGTGCTGCGACCTCAGGCAGGTGAGGGGAGGCTGCACTGGAGGCTCTGGTTTCAAAGAAGGGTCAGAAGGCAGTCTGCAAGAGAGGCTGCCAGCTGTGAAATGCCCCTGCCACCCGGCTCCTTAGCAGCTAAGGAAGCAAGCTGTGGGGACTGTCCTCCTCTAACTTCTGCTCGGGCTTCTAGGGCCAGTTGCTCAACCCTTGAATACTTACATATTTTAACAATATAACTAGAATTCACAGCTGGATTAAAATGCTCCCTACACCAACCCTTTACTTCTTGGCATTTCCTGCTACAAATCTGGGAATTGGCATCAGAAGCCAGTTAGAGAGATGGAGTGGGAGCCCTCAAAGCCAGTTGCCATCTTCCTCTTCCCCACGGCCATGACCACTGCTGCCCGGCAATCTCAATGTCCCCAGGTAACCTCTGGGTGGGGAGGCTGAGTGGCGGAGTTGAGAACCCTGCCCTTTCCGGGTGACTCAGGTACAGGAAGAGTGGGACACATGCAGGCAAAAGCTGAGTGCTACCGCCTGGCGCCCGATGCCCTACAGAGGAAGGCTCTGCTCTGAGGTTTGTAAGAACCTGGGACTGGCAGAGGGGCTGACCTTCACTGCCCTGGGCCAGTGGCCTCCTCCAGCCCCACACATGCCCCCTCCACCATTCTCCCCCTCCCTGAGCTCAACATAGTCCATGAAGATGAGCTTGGACTAGAACAGGCATTTTGCTCACTCCTTGCTTTATAATCGCAGTGTTTAAGGTATATTCACAACAGCACAATGTTCTCCGTCCTGGTCTTGATAACTTGGTAACATATATAGCAAACCCATAAATCTCCTCCTGAGCTTTTCATGTAGTTACAAAATAGTATTTGCCATCTCCCTTAATCTTTTCGTGTACATACTTGGAACAATTAGTCAAATGAATGATAATTACATCCTTGGAAAATGGAGGAGGAAGAAGACCTTTGAAGGCTGAGGAGGTCTCCGGCTCTGGTAAGGCCCCTAAGGGGCTGAGGGGTAACCCAGCAGCAGGTTACACACTGAGACTGGCCAGCATAGGCCTCTGGACCAGTGTGGGGCAGGCCAGGGACTTGGCAAAAGGGAAATGCATTTAAACATTGTATTTCTTATGCTTCCAGTATTCTGTCTCTCACTGAACTCTCCTGGGGAACTGGGAAGGGAATCTGTTCAATCACCTAATTAAACTTTTCCATTTCTAATCTCAGGCTGAATTTGTGCAAATAGAAAGCATGAGAAGTGCAAATGGCAGTTGCTTGACATAAAAGGTGATGTGTTTGCAGTGGGCATTGCCAGGGGTCTGAAAGCGAGGAGCCCTGGTCATGACTGGAAACGTGGGAGATGATTGTGCCGCCTCTGTTCTTTCAGTCCACGAAGGATGCAAGGGAGTGGAGGCAGGAGGCCAGACTCTAATCTCCTTCCGGCACAGGAACAGCCTTGGTTATCAGACAGCTGCAGGAAGTGGGTTTTCCTCAGGCCCTGAGCTCTGAGCCCTGGCCAGCTGATTGGGACCTGAGACAGGGCCATTACCACAGGCCTCGGGAGGTAGACCACTGGATCATCTTTCCCTCCAATACCCATGACATCTTTGTCATGACTATTTATAAACAAAAGCAGAGTGTTGAAGGGGTGTGGGTCTACTGAAGTAGAGAAACAAAAGTTCTAATTCCTATTTTCCAAGTGTTTCCCTGCCCCTAGGTGATCATAGCATGCTTAAGTATGTGCAGTTACAGTATCACTGGTGTTCTTCAGACCTAAATTTTTATAGAATAATCCCTAGCAGGTAATCACGGGCCCATTCTTAGTACTGTCTAACAGCATAGTGAAAAGGGGGAAAAAATGGAAGCATGTAGAGAGGAATTTGCCTTTAGGCTTTAGCATTTTTGTTTCATTTCTAAAACAGGGATAATGCGTATCTCAGAGGATTTTAGTTTAACTTCTCTATGGTACTGGACCCTGCAATGTGAGTGGTCTCCCTACCAGCCCTATCACTCCAACATCGAGCAAGGCAGTCATAAACTAGCAGAAAAGGCTCAATCCCCCAATTTCTTCTGACATCTCCCCCTGAAATGTACATTGTCTACTTGAGGCCACGGAGCACCTATTGCTCTGTCCGGATTGGCTCTGCAGGTTCCTATAGTTGAGGGGTGACACATTCTGTTTTACTCAGGTCACGGGGAGGAGTTCAGACAGGTGTTATGAGCATCACTTTCAGGAATAAAAGTAGAGCTCAGAGGAGGTCAGCAATGCAGACCATGAGCTACTGAACTATGAGATTCTGGAAGGTTTTATCATCATTATTTTTGTTATTCCATTTATTTCCCTGTTATGATCAATGGAAAACCCTTAAGCTAACAATGGCCTAACAATAGGGGTAGCAAGAAAATGGGGTTCCAAGATTTTTTTTTAATTAATTACAGTTGACCTATACAATATTAGTTTCAGGTGTACAACATAGTGACTCAACAATTACACATACCTTACAAAGTGCTCACCACAATAAGTCTAGTAACCACCTGTCACAGAACATAGTTAATACGGTATTATTGGCTATATTTTCATATTCCCTATGCTGTACTTTACATCCTTGTGACTTATCCCCGGAAGTTTGTACTTCTTAATCTCCTTCCCCTTTCTACCCATCCCCCATTGCCCTCTGCTCTAGCAACAATTAGTCTGATGAGTTCGTTTCATTTTATTTGTTTAGTTTTTTAGATTCCACATGTAAGTGAAATCGTATTTTATCTGTCTCTGTCCAACTCATTTCACTTAACATAATATTCTCTAGATCAACCCAAGTTATTGCAAATGACAAGATTTCATTTTTTAAAAAGATTTTATTTATTTTTAGACCGAGGGGAAGGGAGGAAGAAAGAGAGGGAGAGAAACATCAATGTGTGGTTGCCTCTCATGTGGCCCCCTCCTGGGGACCTGCAACCCAGGCATGTGCTCTGACTGGGAATTGAACAGGCGACCCTTTGGTTCGCAGGCTAGAGCTCAATCCACTGAGCCACATCAGCCAGGGCAGATTTCAGTCTTTTTTTATAGCCATGCAATATCCATTGTATATATCTACCGCATATTCTTAATCCACTCATCTATCAATGGACATCTAAGTTGCTTCCATAGCTTGGCTATTGTAAACAGTGTTGCAGTGGTGCATATATCTTTTCAGATTATTTTCATTTTTTTCACATAAATACCAGAAGAGGGATTGCTGGATCATCTGGTAGTTCTATTTTTAATCTTCCAGGAACCTCCATAGTTTTCCACAGTGGCTGCACTACTTTACATTCCCACCAACAGTGCATGAGGGTTTCCTTTTCTTCTCATCACTGTTGGCACTTGTTACTTGTTGTCTTCTTGATAATAGCTATTCTGATGGATGTGAGGTAATAGATCATTGTGGTTTTAATTTGCATTTATCTGAGGATTAGTTATTTTTAAAAATTTATATTATTGATTATGCTATTACAGCTGTCCCACTTTCCCCCCTTTCTCCCCCCAGCCCCCCCCCCCAGTTCCCCACCCTTTAGTTTTTGGCCATGGGTCATATACATAAGTTCTTTGGCTTCTACATTTCCTATACTATTCTTAACCTCCCTCTGTCTGTTTTCTGCCTACCATTTATGCTATTTATTCTCTGTATTTTTTCCTCCTCTCTCCCCCTCCCACTCTCCTGTTGATACCCCTCCATGCCTTATATAAATCCCTTTAACATTTCATACAATAAAGGCTGGGTGATGATGAACTCCTTGAACTTGACCTTATCTGAGAAGCACTTTATCTGTCCTTCCATTCTAAATGAGAGTTTGGCTGGATAGAGTATTCTTGGATGTAGGTCCCTGCCTTTCATGACATTGAATACTTCTTTCCAGCCCCTTCTTGCATGCAAGGTCTCTTTTGAAAAATCAGCTGACTGTCTTATGGGAATTCCTCTGTAGGTAACTGTCTCCTTTTCTCTTGCGGCTTCTAAGATTCTCTCCTTATTTTTTATCTTCGGTAATGTAATTATGACGTGCCTTGGTATGTTCCTCTTTGGGACTCTCTGAGCTTCCTGGACTTCCTAGAAGTCTGTTTCCTTTACCAGCTTGGGATAGTTCTCCTTCATTATTTGTTCAAATAAGTTTTCAATCCCTTGGTCTTCCTCTTCTCCTTCTGGCACCCCTATGACTCAGATGTTGGGATGTTTAAAGATGTCCTGGAGCCTCTCCTCATTTTTTTTGAATTCTTGTTTCTTCATTCTTTTCTGGTTGGATGTTTTTTTCTTTCTGCTTGTCCACTCTGTTTATTTGAGTCCCAGTGTCCTTTTCATCCCTATTGGTTCCCTGCATATTTACCTTCATTTCCTTTAGCGTATCCTTCATTTGTTCAACTAATTGTGACCATCTTTCTTCCAATCCTGTGAGCATCCTGATTACCAGTGTTTTGAACTGTGCATCTGATAGGTTGGCTATCTCTTCATCACTTAATTGTATTTTTTCCGGAGCTTTGCTGTGTTCTTTCATTTGGGCCATTTTTTTCTCGGTGCACCTGTTACTTTAAGGGGTGGAGCCTTAGGTGTTCACCAGGGCGGGGTAACCCACATCGTTGTGTTGTGACTCTGTCTGTGGGGGCGGGGCCTGAGAGAACAATGGCACTTTCTCTGTTCTCTGCACTTCCCCAGCTACCCACAAGCAAGTTGGGTCCTTCTTTGCTGGCTCCAGGGTGAATGGACGGGCCTGCACAGTTCCAAGTCCCCGCGGGTCTCCCCAATGAACTCTCCTGTGAGGCCGGGAGTTCCTCCTGCTGCCATCTCAACCCCCACAGGTGATTTCAATTCGTGGTTTGAGGCTTTATTTCCCTGCGTTGGTGGGCCACGCGGTCTGTTCCGCTCTCTGGCTTTTCCTCCCAGTTTATCTGTGCACGAATGAGGGACCACCCAGTCCACCAGTCTCAGCCCCAGTTTCGCTGAGCGCACCTGCGCGTTTTGGCCAGGTGCACCCACCATGGGCCTCTCTGGGCAGCTGCAGCATTGCTGGTACCGCTCCACAAACTGCATCTCGCTTAGTGCTCTCCACCCGGCTCTGCCCCGCTTACCAGTCTGGATGAATGTGTCTTCTTTAACTCCTTGGTTGTCAGACTTCCACTCAGTTCAGTTTTCTGTCATATCTGGCTGTTTTTGTTTTTTAAATTGTTGTTTTTCCTCTTTTGGTTGTGCAAGGAGGCACAGTGTGTCTACTTATGCCTCCATCTTGGCTGGAAGTCCTGCAAAAACTTTTTAGTTCTATGTAGACTCATTCATTTATTTTTTCTTTTGTTTCACTTGCCTAAAGAGATACAGCCGAAAAAATATTGCTATAGGAAATGTCTGAGATTTTACTTTCTATGTTTTCTTCTAAAATTTTTAGAAGAAATTTTTATGGTTTTAAGTCTAATATTTTAAGTCTTTCATCTATTTGAGTTTATATTTTTATTTTAAAAATCTTCATCTGAGGACATTATTTCATTGCTTTTTAGAGAGAGAGGAAGGGAGAGAGAGAAACATCAAAGTGAGAGAGAGCATTTATTGGATGCCTCCCATACACAACCAGACTGGGGACAGAACCCTCAACCCAGACACAATTCTAACGAAGAATCAAACCCTCAACCTTTTGGTTACAGGACAATGCTCCAACAACTGAACCAAAATAGCAGGGCTATTTTGAGTTTACTTTTGTGTATGGTGTAAGAAGGTGGTTGTGTTTCAATTTTTTGCACCCATTTGTCCAATTTTCCCAGCACCATTTATTGAATACACTTTCTTTACCCCATTGTATGCTTTTGCCTCCTTTGTCAAATATCTATTGACCATAAAGGTGTGGGTTTATTTCTGGGCTCCCTATACTCTACCATTGATCTATCTTTCTGTTTTTGTGCCAATACCATGCTGTTTAAATTACTATGGCTTGTAGTGTATTTTGATATTAGCAGGGTGATTCCTCCAAATTTGTTCACCTTTCTCAAGATTGCTGTGGCTATTCCAGGTATTCTGTGGTTCCATATAAATTTTACAAATATTTGTTCAAGTTCTGTGAAATATGCCATTGGTATATTGACAGGAATTCCATTGAATCCATAGATTGCTTTGGGTATCATGGACATTTTAATGATGTTAATTCTACCTGTCCATGAGCACAAAATGTGCTTCCACTTATTTGTATCTTCTTCAGTTTCTTTCTTCAGTGTCTTATAATTTTTTGTATACAGGTCTTTCACACCCTTGATTAAATTAATTCCTAGGTTTTATTTTTTTGATGCAGTTGTAGATGAGATTGTTTTGTTAGTTTCCCTTTCTGTTAGGTCATTATTGGTGTTTAAAAATGCAACTGATTTCTGGGTATTTATTTTATATCCTTCTATTTTATTGAATTTACCAGTTCTAGTAAATTTTTAGTGGAATCTTTAGGGTTTACTACAGTATCATGTGATCTTCAAAAAAAAAATGACAGTTTATTTCTTTCTTTCCAATTTGGAAGCATTTTGTTTCTTCTTCTTGACAGATTCTATGGCTTGGTCTTCCAGTAATGTGTTGAATGAGAGGTGAAAGCGCATATCCCCGTCTTGTTCCCAGCTTAAGGGAAACACTTTTAGTTTTTACCCAACTGAGTATGATGCTGGCAGTGGGTTTGTCATCTATGGCCTTTATTATGTTGAGGTATGTTACCTCAATTTACACTTTGCTGAGTTTTTTTTTATCATAAATGGGTGTTGGATTTTATCAAATACATTTTTCTGTATCTATAGATATGATCGTGTGCTTTTTATCCTTCATTTTGTTCATGTGATGTATTACAGTTATTGATTTGTAACTATTTTATGAGCCTCGCATCCCTGGGATGAATCCCACTTGGTCATGGTGTGTGATCCTTTAATCATTGCTGGATCTGGTTTGCTGACATTTTGTTGAGGATTTTAGCATCTATGTTCATCAGGGATATTGGCCCATGATTTTCGTCCTTTGTAGTGTTTTTATCTGGTTTTGGAATTAGGAAAATGCTGACCCTGTAAAATGAGCTTGAAAGCCTTCTCTCCTCTTGAATTTTTTGGTATAGTTTTAGAAAAGTAGGTAATAATTCTTTGAATGCTTGGTAAAATGTATCTGTGAAGCCATCCTGTCCAGGACTTTCATTTGTTGGGAGTTTTTTTTTTAAATTATTACTTCAATTTCATTAGTTGTAACAGGTCAATTCAGATTTTCTGATTATCCCTGAGTCAGTTTTAAAAGATTCTATGTTTTTAGGAATTTATTCATTTTTTCCAGATTGTCCAGTTTGTTAGCATATTGTTGTTCATAATATTTTCTTGCAATCCTTTGTATTTCTTTGCTGTCAGGTGTTACTTCTCTTTCATTTCTGATTTTATTTATCTGGGTTGTCTCTCTCTCTCTCTTTTATATGTGTGGTTAAAAGTTGATCAATTTTGTTTATCTTTTCAAAGAACCAGTACTTGGTTTCATTAATCTTTTGTATTGTTATTTTTTTAATATATTTTATTGATTAGGCTATTATTACAGTTCTTCTGATTTTCCTTTCACCTTTTACCCCCCTCCACCCAGCATCCCCCCACTCCCTCAGCTAATCCCCCCACCATTGTTTATGTCCATGGGTCAAAAGTATAAGTTCTTTGCCTACTCCATTTCCTATACCATATTTTACGTCCCATTGGCTATTCTGTCACTACCTATTTGTACTTATTCTTTTTTTTTTATTTTTAGAGAGAGGGGAAGGAAGGGAGAAAGAGAGGGAGAGAAACATCAATGTGCGGTTGCCTTCCTTTCATGCACTTTAGGAAGTTACATCAAAGATATGCATTAAACATTTGCTGCCTTAACTCAGGGTGAGGGAGTTTTAGCAAAAGCAAGCCTCAGAGCAGCCTAGATATAATGCAGGCCTGATTCCCCATGGGAAAGCCAATCTGCGGGCCTGGTTTCTGTGTGCTGCCTCATGCCTGTCAGTTTTCTGAACCAGGGCTGAGCTACATTTGCCACCACCACACGGACCGGTTCCCTATAGTGACTGATTTCTAGTTTCATACCATTATGGTCAGAGAAAATGCTCAATATGATTCCAGTCTTCTTAAATATTTGAGACTTGTTTTGTGTCCTAACATGTGGTCTATCCTAGAAAATGTTCTATGTGCACTTAAAAAATGTATATTCTGCTTCTTCGGGCTGAAACGCTCTGAAGATATCAATTATATTCATCTGATTTAGTGTGTCATTTAAGGTCACTCTTTGATTGGTAATTTTCCGCCTGGAAGATTTATCCATTGAAGTCACTGGGGTGTTAAAATCTCCTATTTTGACCGTATTACTGTTGATATTTCCCTTTATTTTAAAAAAATATTTTGTTTATTTATTTTCAGAGAGAGGGAAGGGAGGGAGAGACACATTGATGTGTGAGAGAATCATCAGTTGGTTGCCTCTTGCACACCCCAACCAGGGACCTGGCCCACATCTCAGGCACAAACCCTGACTGGGAATCGAACCGGCGACCTTTAAATTCACAGGCCACCACTCAATTCACTGAGCCACACCAGCCAGGGATGACCTCTCCCTTTATGTCCATGAAGATTTGCTCTATTAGGTGCTCCTATGTCGGATGTGTAAATGTTTACTAGGGTTATATCCTCTTATTAGATTGCCCCCTTTATCATTATGTAATGTCCTTCTTTGCCTCTTACTCTAGTTTTATTTTAAAGTTTATTTGTCAGATGTAAATATTAACTACACCAGCTATTTTTTTTCTCATTTTCATTTACATGAAATATCTTCTTCTACGTTTTTACACTTAGTCTCAGTTTATATTTTGTTCTGAGGTGGGCCTCTTGTAGACAGCATATATGAGAGGGGAACCCAAAAAACCAAAATGTATTTATAAAAAAATTATTTAATTTTACATGTTTACACTTCTCTCATCCTCAAGCTACTCTCCATTTGATGCAATACACCTATCGAGACATTTTTTTCACTGCTCAAAACAATTTTTGAACTCATCAGTTTTGGTGCCTTTTAGTGCTTCTGCCATTCTCTGTTTCATCTCTTTCACGTGGGTAAGTTGTTTCCTTTTGAGTACTTTTTTCATCCAGAGGGAAAGAAAAAGTTGCTCAGGGAAAGATTGGGTTAATAGTAAAGGTAGGGAATGCCATTCTTGGTCAAAAACTGCTGAACACTCAGTGTGGTGTGGGCAGGTGCACTTGTAAATCACCCATCATTGAAATGGGCAAATGCGTTGGAAGAGTCTTCCAAAAAATTCACTGAAGCCAAATGCAGCTTCTCACAAAAATGCCAGCTGACACGCTGATACAGATGGGTTCCTAGAACACTCACCTGGCAGGGAAAGCCTGTACTACAATGGACCTTCCCTCCAGAAGATAATCCTGGGTTTTTTGGGGGGGTCTCCTACATATATGGGTCTTATTTTCTTATTTATTCAGCTATCCTATGTCTTTTGATTGGAACATTTAAGACATTTACACTTAATGTGACTATTGATAGGTATGTATTTACTGCTATTTTATTCTTTTAACTGTGTTTTTCTATTATGTTTTTTTCTTAAAGAAGACCCTTTAACATTTCTTGTAATACTGCTTTGGTGGTACTGAATTTCTTTAGCTTTTTCTTGTATGGGAAACTTTATTTCTACTTCAATTTTAAATATAGCCTCCCTGGGTAAAGAAGTCTTGATTTGTAAGTGCTTGCTTTTCATCACTTTGAATATTCTATGCCCATCTCTTTTGGTCTGAAATGTTTCTGTTGCAAAATTAGCTAGAAGTCTTATAGGAGCTCCCTTGTTGATAGATGTCTTTTTCTTTCTGTTTTTAAGATTCTCTCTTTGTCTTTAACCTTTGGCATTTTAATTATGATGTGTCTTGGTGTGTGCCTCTTTCAGTTTAGCTTGTTTGGAAATCTTAGCACTTCCTAGATTTTTGTCTTTTTTTCTTCACCAGGTTAGGGAAGTTTTCTGTCATTATTTCTTCAAATAGGTTTTTGATCCCTGGCTCACTCTCTTCTCCCTCTGGTACTCCCATGATGTGGACGTTTTTATGCTTCTTGTTGTCCCAAAGGTCTATAAACTATCCTAATTTTTTAAAATTCTGTTTTCTTTTAATGCTATGATTGGGTGTTTTCTGTTACCTTGTCTTCCAAATGACTGATTTGATAATTTGCTTCATCCAACTTATTTTTATTCTTTCCAGCATATTCTTAATTTCATATATTGTATTATTAATTTCTGACATCTTTTACGGTTTCTATGTCTATTTTCATGCTCTTGTAGCTCTCACTAAGTTACTTGAGCATCCTTATAACAATTTTTTGGAACTCTATAGCTGATAAATGCTTGCCTCCATTTCATTTAGTTCTTTTTCTGAAGATTTCTCTTATTCTTTCATTAGGGGCATGTTTCTTAGTCTCCTCACTTTGGCTTCCTCTTTCTGTTTATTTTTATGTATTATGTATATTTGCTATGACTCCCAGTCATGGTAGGGTGGCCTTATGTAGTAGGTGTGGTGTGCACCCAGTGGTGCGGTCTTCTTGATCACTTGGACTGGGTGTTTTAGGAATGTTCCTTGTGTGGGTTTTGCTGGCCCTCTTGTTGTAATTGATTGCTATTGTCTATCCATGCATGGGGTCAATGTTTAGGATAGCTA
Organism: Micronycteris hirsuta; assembly: GCA_004026765.1. Classification (NCBI taxonomy): domain Eukaryota; kingdom Metazoa; phylum Chordata; class Mammalia; order Chiroptera; family Phyllostomidae; genus Micronycteris; species Micronycteris hirsuta. The sequence continues at coordinate 3,663 of PVJI01017049.1, read as the reverse complement.
GTCAGGGCCACTGTGTGGGCCAACCCTGACCACAGTGTACAAGCTCTGTGTAGGTACTTACCACACAAAGTGGTATTTGCCTCAGCAGGGTCTGGTGTCTGCTGAGATCTCTCTTTGTGTTTTCCACTTGTGAAGTTAATTGGGTCTTGCTCTGATGTTGTCTGAAGCTGGCCACTGGGTGTGTTGGTTCTGGGCCTCTTGGGATGGATTCTGGTGCAGACCTGTGTCAGATACTGCTTGGGACTGGCTCTGGGCAACCTGTTTGGAGCTACAAAGTGATCCACAGTTTGTGGCTGTCTCTGCTGGGTCTGGGTATACATGTGAAGGACAAAGCTGCCTGCTAAGGTTTGCTTTTACCAGCACCAAACTGGGGGGAAGGTCAACAATTATCTCAAGGTATCTGAGAGCCACTTCTGGCTGCCTTCACTTTCCAGCCGCCCATTGGACTCAGTCACTGAGAGACCCTCTGGTGGTAGTTGAGTTGCATATAATATGTTCTCAGAGAGTTACCAGATTCACCGCATTGATATAGGGTCAGACTTGGTGCCTGCTGGGTCTGACTCCACTTAGCAAAATCCCAGGGTATACCAAGTCTAGCTTCCACCTGCTGCGTGCTCTCACAACTTTGGTGTGGGTTGGGGTCTCAGGGAGTCATCAGGATAGGGACGGCAGAGTTTACCAGGGCCAAACAGACCAAGATATGGCCATGTGAATGGAGGGCTCTGCACCACTCAGGCATGTGAGGGAGAAATGGCCCCTGTTCTAGAGCCACACAAGTCAATCTGCCCCAGATTCTGCCAGATGCCTGACCTCGGCAGGGCAGGTATGCCAGGAGTTGGGAGGGTGGGACTAAAGGATCTCCTGTGAAGTGAGGTGCTGGTCAGGCTGGGGGAAAGTAGGTGCAGTGCCCGCCACCCACCAGAGCTATACAACTCAGTCTGTCCCAAATTCTGCCCACACCTCAGCAAGGCAGAGCCACTGGGAAACCAGAGGGTGGGGCTGCCATGAACCTGGAGAGTAGAGCTAACAGATCTTCTGTGATGGAGAGACACCAGTCAGATTCATGGAAATTGGGAGGAATGGCCTCTGCCCCAAAGCCACACACTGACATCCCCTCAGTCTGCCCAGACCTATATACCCCAGCCCAGGCTACTGATTCCTCAGTAGGGCACAAAATTTGCTGGGTGGGGCTACAGAAGTCCAGAAGGTGAGGCTATTGCATGCCCCTGGGTTGATGCTGTATAGAAGGGATGCTCTACCCAAGAGAGTTGGCATCTGCAGTGTGGGAAGGGACTCAGCACAGCTATCTTGGTGGCTGTCTCTTTAGCTCTCTCCTCAGAGCCACAAACCCTAGTCTCTTTTCATGTGATTCTAGTCTGCTTTCCCTTCCTCTGCCAAAGCCCAGTGTGAGTGGCTGTGAATGAGATTTTGTGCATTGGGCCTTTAAAAGGGTGCCTGTATCTGTAGCAGACTCTTGTCTCTCACTGGTGGTCAGGATCCCTGCTGACTTTCACAGCCAGATGTTATGTCGGTGCCTCTTTCCTGCTATGGTGCTTTGGGCTGGAGAGCCTGGCTTGGGACTGAGACCCCAGCTACCCAGGAGGAGCTTTTGCAGCTGAGATATCCCTCTAGAATCTTAGCCACCACCTGTGGGAGCAGGACCCACCTTTTTTGTGTCTCCACCCGTCCTGCCAGTCTCAATGGGGCTTCTTCTGTAAATCCTTGGTTTTAAGACTTCTCTTCAGCTAGTCTTCAGTTGGTTATTCAGGTTGATTGCTCTATATTTTAGTTGCAATTGCAGTTTGGTCCTGGGAGGAGGTGAGTGTAACATCCACCTGCTCCACTGCCATTTTAGATCTCCTCTCTTTTTTCTTGATGAGTCTGTTTATAGGGTTATCTATTTGGTTTTTCTTTTTAGAAAACCAGCTCTTAGTTTTGTTCATTTTTCCTATATGTTCTTTAGTCTCTATTTCTTTTATTCCTGCTCTGACCTTTGTTACAATACTTTCTTTTACTTGCTTTGGGCTTTGTTCTCTTTCTAGTTACTTTAGATATAAAATAAATTAAGATTTTTATTTTTAAAAACTTTTTATTTATTTTTAGAGAGGGGAAGGGAGGGAGAAAGAGAGAGAGAGAAAACATTCATGTGTGGTTGCCTCTCACATGGCTCCCACTGGGGACCTGGCCTCCAACCCAGGCATGTGCCCTGACTGGGAATCAAACTGGCAACCTTTGGTTCACAGCCTGTGCTCAATCCACTGAGCCACACCAGCTAAGGCTAGATTTTTCTTGTTTCCCAATATAAGCCTATGTCACTGTGAATTTGTCTCTTAGAGCTGCTTTTGCCAATTCTCAGTAATTTGGTATCATTCTGTTTCCATTTTGATTTGTTTCAAGATATTTTTTAATTTTCTCTTTGATTTCTTCATGAACCCATTGTTTAGTAGCATGTTCTTTAGTCTCTACATATTTATGTTTTTTTAAGTTTTCTTCTTGAAATTTATATCTAGTTTTATACCATTGTGACCAGAAAAATAATATTATATCAGTCTTCTTTAATTTATAGAGACTTTCTTTGTTGCCCAACAAGTAGTCTATCCTGGAAAATGTCCCATGTGCACTGGAAAATTAAGTTTATTTTGCTCTTTTGGGATGGAATGTTTTGATCGTATCTATTAAGTTCATCTTGATCTAATGTGTTAAGGTCACTGTTTCCTTGTTGAAATTATATCTGGATTATCTATCCGTTGATACAAGGATGTTAAATTTCCTACTATTAATGTATTTCTCTTTCCCTTTATGTCTGTTAATATTTGCTTTATGTATTTAAGTGCCTCTATATTAGGTGCATACATGTTTATAAGTGTTACATCCTCTTGTTTGAGTGTAGTTTTTATCATTATGTAATGTCCTTCTGTGTCTCTTGTTACTCATTTTAAGGTCCATTTGATATGACTTAGGTATTGCTACTCAAGCTTTTATTTTTTCATTACTATTTGCATGCAATACCTTTTTCCATTTCTTTACTTTCAGTGTTTGTGTGTCTTTCAATCTAAAGTAGTCTCCTGTTGGCAGCATTAGCATGGATCTATTCTTATTCATCCAGATACCCTATGTAATTATGGATAGATATGTCTTTATTGCCATTTTATTGTTTCCTGGTTGCTTTTGTGCTTTTTCTTTGCTCTTTTCTTTTTCTCTTGCTCTCTTTTCTTTTTTTTTTTTCACTTCTTAAATCTTTTATTTTACATAAAAGATTTACTAACATATAATTCATACATTATGCAATTCACCCATTTAAAGTGTGCCACTAAACATTTTTAGTACATGCACAAAAGTGCATAACAATCACCACAATCATTTTTTTATTATGTTCAGTTATAGTTGTTCACTTTTTCCCCATTGCTCTCCACTGTCCCATTTTCCCCCACTCCCACAGTCAATGCCCCCCATTGTCTGTGCCCATGAGTCCTCTATTCATGTTCCTTGACTTGCCCCTGCCCCTTCCTTCCCCCATTATCCTCCTCCCCCTTTTCCTTTGGTCACTGTCTGTTCTTTATTTCCATGTCTTTGTTTCTATTTTGCTCATTTGTTTGTTTTGTTCATTAGATTCCACTTATAGGTGAGATCATATGGTATTTCTCTTTTACCACCTGGCTTATT
>PVJI01017048.1:0-36702 GCA_004026765.1 Micronycteris hirsuta | reverse complement strand
AGGGGAAGGGAGGGAGACAGAGAGGGAGAGAAACAGCAATGTATGGTTGCCTCTCACATGGCCCTCACGGGGACCTGGCCTGCAACCCAGGCATGTGCCCTGACTGGGAATCGAACCGGGACCCTTTGGTTCCCAGCCCGCGCTCAATCCACTGAGCTACACCAGCCAGGGCACATGTAACAATCTTATATGAACAAGCAGGATGCAGGATTGTGTAAAGAATGGGGTTTCATCTTTGTAAGACACCTTATAAAACAAGCAGAGTTGAATGGAAATGTACCTGATGACATTACCTTGCTTACATAATTTTCAACATAAGCCCAAAGGGGTTATGTTGTTGCATATAAATAAAAAAGAGCTACCTGCTACTAAATAAATATATAATTATTAATTTGAACATATGAAAATTGTTGCCTCTATTCAATATTGTATAAAGTTTTTCTAAGCTTTATCTAAATGGTTTCTGAAACAAATCTGAATCCTGGCTTCAGAATTCTACAACCAGTCTTCCTTCTTTCCTTCCTTCCTTCCTTCCTTCCTCTTTTTTTAAACTTGCTTTGGAACTCAGGTGCAAATTAATTAATCATAATTAAATCAGTTATAATTGTTGGCTTATGACACTCATCATTGGCCCATGCATGGCCCATCGTACTTGGTCATCTTTAATATGTAACAAGCACCCACAAATGGGCCATCTGTTCCAGAAGCAACTGCTTGACAGCCTATTACTTCTGCAGTGGCCCTCGACTCTCCCTACCTCTGCGATTACATTTGGACTGACTGACACCATCTTTAATTTTAGTGTGTCCCATCTTTTCTGTTTCTCTTGGATGCGCTTGTTTTTAATGGAGCCCTATGTTCGCCTCCTAGTGAGACAGGAACTTCAGCACACGCTCCTGTCCCTGTGTCCCCTCCACCCCACCGTAGTCCTCATCCGCCCTTACATTGATTTATGTAGCGATTGTGTTCTGTTCACTGTGAATATGTCTTCTCTTTTTTCTTTTGGTCTTTCTCCCTCTTTCTTTAAAGATAACAAACTTTATTAAGGTTTTTGGTCACTTGTACGTTGTATATTACTTGCAACATCTCTTAGACTTGTCTCTTCTTATTTAAGTATTTATCCCCAACTTTTTCCAGTAGCTTTTAATAGTTTCTGAGGTCTTACATGCCTGACAGCAATTTTATTATGCTTTCATGTTTGAGTGACAGTTTGGCTGGATATAATTTTAAGTGCTTTTCTTTCACGTTCTTGAAAATACAATCTATTGTCTTCTTACATCCTCTAAAAAATCTGATATTTATTCTGATTTCTATGCCCTTGGAAGATTAAGAGTATCAAAGCCAAAGAAAAAATTCTAAAAATGTTGTTATAATTTTACATGTAGACCTTTCTTTCTCTCTCCTTTTGATATTCTCTGAACCCTATTTAAAATCTTTGTAATTGCTAAGAAATTGGCCCTTATTTTTTAGATATTTTATCCTTTTCATTTTTATTTATCTCTCTTTTTGTAGTTTCTATTATGTAAATCACTTCTCTTTCCATCCTCCATATATCTTAACATACATATTGTTTCTCCTGCCCTGTTCTTCTTCTGGGAGAACACTGCCTGTGGTCTTCCAGTTTGCTAGTGTGTTTCTCAGCTTTCGCTCCCATCTGCGATGTTATTTTAACTGTCGTTTCTTATTCTTTGTATTTCTCCTCAATGAAAATTGTTCTGTTCTTGTTTCGTATTGCTGATATGTCCATTAGAACCATTTAAATTTTTTGCTGTGCCTATTCTAAGTTTTTTCTTCTGATAAACTCTTATTCTAGTATTTTCTTTTTCTTTTTAAAAAGTCATGCTGCTTAAATGGGCTAATAAGTTCATGTTTTCTTGTCACCCACTTTGTGGCAAAGTCATATTAATTCTTATCCAACCCCATGATTTTAGAAATGAATTCTAAGAAGTTTTAAAAAACATCAACACTTAGAACCCTGGAGATTCTGATTTGGTTGCCCTGGAATGTACCCTGGGTATAGGGATTTCTAAGATTGTTACTGTAGTTATAATTTAGATTGTAATTCAGCAGCCTCAGGAGTTTGGAGGGGGAGGGGTGGGGAAGAGAAAGTCTAAAGTTAGTTCCGACTTTATCTGTTCAGTTTCTCATGAAGGCTTCTGTGCTTCGCTGACCTTACTCCTGAGAGTGCCTGGGGCATCGATCTGAGTCCTAGCAGGGTGGCAGGAGACACCGAGTCTCAGGCCCTGAGGGTAGAGAGGCAAGAGCTACACTCCAGCAGGGTCCCCGCTGTTTGACCCTTCATAGCCACGCCTGGCTGCCGCTGCTCCAGGCCAAAGCGGCCCTCTTCCCTCTCCTCTTCCTCCCAACCCCATCCCTACCCCCTGGCACCAGGATTCATGGTTTTCTTGTTTGTTTCTCTCTTTGAACCTCTGTGATCTTGGAGGAAGGAGCCAACAGTCAATGCTAATTTTAGCAATTAGAACTGACAATTCCAAATAGTAGCACTCTTGTTTTCATACCTGTTATAACTTTAAAGATTGATGTCTTCCTGATTAAGGGTCTGATTAAAAAATGCATAATTTAGTGCTTCCTCTTTGGAATTCCTCACTGAGAAAATGATCTTAAAAAAATTCTTAAAGCTAGTATTTCCTGCTTTTAAGTAAGACCTTTGTAAGCAATTTTGCCAAGTAGCCTTTTTAAATATATAAACTATTAGCAAAGGAACTATTATTCATATAGTAGGGTTAATACTTAATGTAAGTGTATAATTTTTACTTTAAACAGTTTCATATTTATACTAATTTTTCATTCTTAGTGTATTAGTACCCTCACTTGTATAAGAATTTTTGACTAGTTTAATAAAGACTCATATTTATATGCATTTTCCATAGATAGTGGAGTTGGAGCGGGCATTGATTCCTATTATGAATATCTGTTGAAAGCCTACGTCTTGCTTGGAGATGACAGTTTTCTGGAAAGATTTAATACAGTAAGTTGATCCAGTTTTGTACTAACTCTAGAGCCAACTTAATTTGAGTACCAGATTTTGATAGAAACCCAATTATCTGAGGGACATTCTGAAAATAATTATTTTTAAATGCGTAGCAGTTGTTTTTGGTTAGTATTTCCTGGTGATGTTGGACAGGGACAGGGTAAAAGCCACATACATTCCAAAAATCAGTCTACAAAATAGTTTTATTTTCATATCTTATCAGGAGGTTTCAAGATCTGCCAGTAAGTAGTACGTAGATTTGAATTTTACCTAATATTTCATACAAGGAAGAGAATTTATTGGAATAAGTTACTAGAATTACTAGTTAGCTTTCTCCTTTGGATTCCTTTTTTTTTAAATCTTGGAACTTTGGCATGGTCCTTGATCACATCAAGTATGCAAGGCTACGGAAACTTGCCGAATCTGCTGGGTGTTCATTTCAAAAGGTCTGTAAGTCTGGATCAGAGCCACAGGCGTATTTTTAGGGGAGTCGGGGGGGGGGAGTATTATTGAATCCGATTGGATCACCTTTGTCTGGAACTGAAGGAAACTGAAATTAATACAGCAAACTCGTCAGCTGTATCACTGTCCTTTGTGGAATAATTTACCATTTCTTTGCCCACCCATCAGTTCACCCACATTGCTATGAGACAGTATGATAGAGTGGTTAAAGGTATAGCAGTTTTCCTGCCTGGGTTTCAATCCTGGTTGTACCACTGGCTTTGTGACTTCGGTCAGATAACTCTACACTATTTGCCTCTGTTCCTCCTCCATAAAATGTGAGTTGTAGTACTATGTATTTACAGAGTTTGGGGAGGATTCAATGAGTTAATGCATATGGAGTGATTCAATAGTAGATGAGTTAGGAACAAAAACTAGTAAGAGTACTAATAAGTCATCAGTTGGATTGTAACAAGATTTTCCTGAGGTTATTGAGGACAGATAGTTTTTTTTTGGCTCATTATCATTCATGGACTCGAACTTGTTGTTACAGCTGAGGAATAACTAGGAGAAGAAGATAAAAGAAGGGGGAAAAGAGCTTTTAAGAGCCTAAAAGGCAGACCTAGCAGACCATAGGAGTCGCAATGGAAATTAGATGCATTGGTTTGGGTAATGGGGAGCACCAGAATATTGTTAGCCGAGGAGGGTCCAAAATTCCTAGACGCAGGAGAAAACGAAACGAATTCTGTTAGTCTAGAAGCCTGTCACTACATTTCAAGAAGAGGTAAGAGCATCCTTGGGCCACAAGGGTGCACTCAGCGTGGGCTCATCCCACAGGATGGCCATATTCAGATCTGCTCCCCCAGAAGGTCCCACATCAACTGCAGTCTTTCATATTCTGCATCAGAGTTAAAGGACACGGGGTGTACGTACCATATGTTTTAGAAAGATTTCCGTCTAAAAGAATTTAAATATTTACATAATAATGGTGTAGATTTATTTATAGCGTATGAATTCAGGTTGAATTCTTGACAGTGCTGTTGAACGAATTCCTGTGTTTAGAATAGCTCATCTCTTTCCGTCTCCCTTGCTGAACGCATGCTGTGGTCTTTCAGCACTACGACGCCATCATGCGGTACATCAGCCAGCCCCCGCTGCTGCTTGACGTGCACATCCACAAGCCGATGCTGAACGCTCGGACCTGGATGGATGCCTTGCTGGCCTTCTTTCCAGGTCTGCAGGTAAAGAAACCAAAAACTCTGTTGTCCTGACATCCAAGTAAAATAATGATAACTGAGCCCGGCTGGCATAGCTCAGTGGATTGAGCGCGGGTTGGGAGCCAGATGGTCCTGGTTCGATTCCCAGTCGGGGCACATGCCTGGGTTGCGGGCCAGGTCCCCAGTGAGGGCCATGTGAGAGGCAACCATACATTGTTCTTTCTCCCTTCCTTCTCCTCTCTCTAAAAATAAAAATTAAAAAAAATATATTTAAAAAAAATAATAATAATGATAACTGAGTGCCTTTGTGATCTCTGAAATTGAATTACCAAGAGAGTTACATTTTAAAATTGTATTCAGCTCTATTTTCTTGTTTATAAAATGATTATAGGTTGAAAAGTTAGGTAATGTTTTTATGTTGACTTTTAGGTCTTGAAGGGGGATATTAGACCTGCTATTGAAACTCATGAAATGTTGTATCAGGTGATTAAAAAACACAATTTTCTACCAGAGGTAAGTAAATTATCTTTGGAATTGTAATTTAAATATACAGTAAATTGGTAATTTAAAGGTAGAAAATGTCCATTTTTTTATATTTTTTTGTGTTAAATAGTTTATTTTTGGTTTACAGAGTATTGTAGATGTTTTTACTTTTCTTCATGTATTCAGAACAGTCTAGTTTATGGGAATTCTGACACTTTACTTATTTTATGTTAAAAAAATCCTGAATTAGAGTTTCTCAACCTTTGTTAATCCATAGCATTCCATATTATTTCATTCTAATTTTTACATATACCCATCAGGGAGACCTTTTTACTTTTTATTTTCTAGAGCTTATTTTATAGAAATGGTATACATTGAATATACTCTTGCTGATCACACATGTTCCCTGGAAATATGGGGAATGTAGCTCTTCCTCATGCTGATTGACGGTTATTCTCCCTGGTTTTTATACAATGTATTATTAATAGATATTCTTGCTACTTCATATGGCGAGATTTTAATAACATACTTTTTGGCTTTCTGGAAGTGTACCATTAAAAATGTCCAAATTTATGTATGGCCTTATTCTGTCCCTACTTATTCACTGTCCTCTGTGAGAAACCCGAGCGCTCCACCAAGTGCTTAGGAATGCTTCCCCAAGGGTTTGCTTTAGAAAGTAGCATTTTATTAGCCTTCAGGTGAGTAGGACTGAGCATTGTAGAAAATTCGTATTCCCTCAGAATAAACTAAGGCTTCAACTAAATACATATTATCACAACTGAAATTTTATTTGGTTCTCATAAGGGTTTTTGTTTGCCTTTAAATCAGCTGGCTCTGTTACTGAGTACATTTTAGGCGAGACTAGTTTTATTTTTAAATAATGCCTTCCTTATTCCACAGAGAATTTGAGGTTGTTATAAAAGAAAGCATGAGCAAAAATAGAAATATGAGAACTGGGGACTTCCTTAAGAGAAAAAGTGGAGACAGGGAAAAAGAGGAAGACACAGTTGTGTGGGTCTGTCGGGACCCATGTGGTGCCACTGCTCACTCAGGTTCACAGTTTTTTCTAAGCTTCCCAGCAGCCACGGCGATCACTGAAATTTCATTTAATTGGTACTAATAGGAGCCTTAGCAAAAACGAATTGTGGTTTTTAAGCAATGAAGATCTTTATTGTATAGACGAAAATTTTTATCAGTATTCTAATTATTTTTACTTGGTTTTGATCTAATTTATATACTACTATATATTCTAGGCCTACTTTATTATTTTTTAATCACTTTCTTTTCCTATTTGAATATTTTTTCTCTAGGCATTTACCACAGATTTCAGGGTACATTGGGCTCAACATCCTTTAAGACCAGAATTTGCAGAAAGTACCTACTTCTTGTATAAAGTAAGCTAATTTGCCTTCCTTTTTGCTGCTTAGTGCCCCCACCCCCCATTCTTTGTTGTGGGAGTAATTGGGCTTTCAAAGATCTTGTTCAGTGTTGTGCTGCTTGGATATATCAGCGTTCCTACTCATCTAGCTCCTAGAGTTATTGGGAGATGCCAGAACTGATACCTGAGTTTTATGCCTTTTCATGATAGCCATGAAATCATTTCTTTAAAGAGAAATTTTATATTCTAGAGCTGCTTTCTAAAGCATGTCTCTTGCCTTCCTTTAATCAGAAAACCTTTTCGGCATTAGAAACTTACCGTAAAGGTTAAGATACACGATTGGATGGCTTTCCCATGGTGTATGTAATTGTATAAAGCAGATTCCATGGCTTATTTTCAGAGCTAAGTTCTGTGTAACTTGTGTTCCCGTGCCTGATACAGTGCCTGGCACCTAGTAGGTACTCAATAAATATTTGATAAATGAATGTATGGTAATATATAAGCTATATATATGTGTATATATTCTCCTTTTTAATAGGCTACAGGAGACCCTTACTACCTTGAAGTAGGGAAAACACTTATTGAAAATTTAAATAAATATGCTAGAGTGCCTTGCGGATTTGCTGCCATGAAGGATGTTCGTACTGGAAGTCATGAGGACAGGTAACACATTCCCAAAACTATGGTTAGAGTTCGGGCACGCTTAATCTTTTGCAAAAGGTGTGTGAAGATGCAAACCATAGTTTGTTGGTTTTATTTTTAACTCTCTTGAATAGGCTCATTTTATATTGTTTGAAAAGTTTATTTTTATCATAGTGCCTGGCATATAGAAGATGCTCAAATGATTTTTCAAAAGATGAACAAATGATTGTTAAATATCAGAACCTTGGTATTAGGAGTATTAGAAAAGTGAGGTTTTATTTTTCCTTTGTTAATAGTCTTTTTTATATTGTATAAAGTGTTAGAAATTATCAAGGTGCTGATGAATAACCTGGATTATGAGTTGTGTTCGGTCAAGAAGTCCTCAAAAACAATATTGCGTTCGGTGTGTGTATTATTCTGTCGCGGATTTGGAGGCTGGGAAAGGTGATTGGCGGTTTCTGTCTCATTGGGCGCTAGGGAGACGCAGACAGCACGGATTGCTAAGATACAAAAGCACGCTGGGGTTAAGGTGGTGTTCAGTAGGATTTCAGTTATTCCGAGATCCCTTATCTGGTTATTTTTAACTGTCCAGAATATAACAGCACACCTCGAAAAGAATCATAAAGCTTCTTTGTTCATTTGGTTAGCAAATGTTCATTCCACAAATATTTACCAAAGCATCCTACGTGCCAGAGTTACAGTATTTTTGAAGATTGGATATGGAGACATGTCTTTTCTGTCATTGAATTGCTGAGGACAGGCAGATAAAGGGGCTTTAAAACATTGTGTAAGTGCCATGAAACATAGTGAAGGGACGTGAAATGCAAATTGAGATGCGTAGTCACTGAAAGGTTTCTGGGAGGTCCTGTGTCTTTCATCTACTCAGGGTTGTCCCTTGGTCGCTCCCTTGGACCATTTAGGTCGTAGTTATCAGTCCTGGCACCTCCTCCCCGACCACAGCTGACGCATGAGAAAGGACAGGTTTCTGAAGGCAGGCACACGGAGCGCAAACAGCAAGTGATGGGAGCAGGCAGCCTGTGTATTCATTCGCCTGAAACATCTGTGGGCTGCCTCCTGCGTCCTTCTAGGCCCTCTTCTAAGGAAGCACTTACGGTGTTTACAACAGCCTTCTGATGTGGAATTTCTACTATCTTTTCCACAAGAAGAGACCAAGGCACAGAGAGGTTAGGGAACTTGCCCAAGGTCACACAGTTAGTAAGGTTAAGTCATTCTAATCAAGGCAGATTGGCTTTTGACTACAATGCTAATTACGGTAATCACTTACTGTATGCCAGGCACTGTACTTAAACTTGAGGATGGAAAGATAAATTAGAATTAGTCCCAGTCCTCTCATCACTTGTAGTCAGTGAAAAAAATAGGTGTGTGAAGAATTAATTACAAATTATACCCATGGGATAGGTGCTACAGTAGAAAGGGGAGTAGTAGGTTGAGGTATTACAGAGGAAGACATGATTTACTGTTCAACAAGTTCCAGTTTTCTAAATTTAATATCCACCCCTCACTAAATATTCCTTATATGACATTGTTTCGGGACCTCTTACCCCAGTGCGTTTGCGCCGTTCTCACTGTATTCCAGTATATACAGCGCCTCTTAAAATAGCAGGTCCAGAGTTCACCGCACTCAGGATGTGCCTGGCACGTCAGCACTGGGGCTGTCCGGACCCAGACCTGGGGCTGCTCGTTTGCAGAGGGGCTGGTGGGCTTGCACTGTGCGCGCAGTCAGGGGTCGCTGCGTCAGCTATCCCTCCTGGCAGCGAGCGCCCCTCTGTGCACTGGGCCCAGGGAGAGGTTGAGAACCGCTCATCTTCGTCATGTTGTGCCATTGGATGCGCTTTAGATTCTTAGGCAGCGTGGTGATGTTCAACTCACAGTGAACTTCTGGCCACTCGACCTCAGATACTTCATTGTGGCCTGGTGACAAATGGGCGTTCCCCACCCTGCTCCTGTGCAACTGGCTTTATTTTAGTGTACGCTTAGAACTTTATACTTATCCCAGCAGAATTTCATGGTTTTTTGTTTTTTTTGGTTTTTTTTAGTGTTTTTAGACCAAAAAGAGACCTTGATTCTCATCTCAGTCATCTAGTGTATTAGCTGAGCTTCCTGTTTTTAGTGATCTGCAGTTTAGATAAGCACGCCCTAAAAAATTTCCACCTAAAGTTTTGGAAAGAATGTTGGCCAGGACCACAGCGACTTCGTGGCTTTCCGTTACAAGCTCTCCTCCGCCTTTGCTGCCTCCCCCGCAGTGGGCCTTCCAGTGCTGTCGCTGGCTCCCCAGTGTCCCCCCATCACACACAGTTTTCCACACGAAAGTGTCTGTATTTTCCTAATAGGAGATGACCACTGGAGAGAATTTAAATGGCAAAAAGAATAGGAAGGTCTTCCTGAGACTCCTCCCCTACTTGACCACCCCAAGATAACCACTGTTGGCAGTTTGATTAACAGTCTTACAGACATTTTTAATGCCCGTGTGTTTGCATGTGTGTACATATTTACTGGTTTTTAATACAAATTAGGTAGATCAGGTACCCACCGTGCCAGCTTTACCCAACTCACAACATAGTGACCAGACCCTGTCTTTATTCTTTTCCAAGTGTTTCCCGGTGTTTCTCTCTGTTTTGTAATCAGCTCTAGAGTTTGTCGGAAATCAGCATCCTGCTCGTGAGTCTGCAGTTCTTACACTGGCATTTGCTCATGCTCGTAACTGTCTGTACTGCAGAAAAGGTTAACTCATCGTAGGTGTGCGGCAGGTTGAGAGGGAAATGTTTTATCTGTTCTCTAGAGATTGACACCTAAAATGTCCAGAAAGATTTTGAAGCATGACAGGTGAGTTGTTGTTGCAAAGTAAAACGTCATTTATGTGCAGGGAAAAGAACGATAGTTCTGTGTTGGAGCTCATCTGTATATATGCCAGGGGCTGTGCTAAGTAACAGGCACAGAGCGTCTCCTTCAGTCTTTGCACCAGCGTCAGGCGTGCAGTGACTCTGGCTTTACGGAAGGGTGTGCTGAAGTCCACAGCCCCTGTGGAATACCACCACGGTCGGGGGAAGGTCTGTTCTGTTTCCAAAGCCCATGTTCTTTGCCACTGTGTCTCACGACCTCTCCAGCTCGTTCTTTAGTAATGCCGTGTAAACTTGCATTCAATTCATTAAATGTCTGTTGAGTGCCTACTGTGTGCCAGGAATTGTGCTTGGCCAGAGGTATGAAACTATGCAACCTGTCCAGCAAGTTATTTATTACCATCAAAAACCAGGATGCTTTGGGAGGTGGTCCTTTAATTAAGTTTCCTGTTAGTATCACTCCATCTAACAGCCAGCTCTTTTTCTGCCACTTTTAATTGTATTAAAGCTTTTAAAAATTGTTTATCGAAACATTATAACATTAAATAGTCCATAACGTTACATATTTTTATTGCTTTTACTTTTCTATATTCCCTTCTACACAGATATTTATAGTTACACTCTACGTGATTTTGTGTTACACTTTTCTTCATGCAGCTTTCTGTAAACGATTCCCTTGCCTTTAAAGCCTTTCTGTTTATCACTTAAATAGCTGCATAACAAACTCCATCAAAGTTGTATTACTTCATCCCATTCACTTAATGTTAATTGAAGATGATACGGTTCTCAGTAGTAACGTTTATCTGCATTACCTCCTGACAACTCAGTGTACCTGTGTGGTGGGCAGGTACACCGGTGTTCTTGATTTCTTTGGGAAATACTTGGCGTCAAGGCTGTCACCACCAGGGGGCAGACATGTTCTCTAGTTCTGTGGACGTCTAAATTGGTGTAGATAGATCAACTCCCCTGGACTCTGGCCTCCAGCTCGTTGGCATTAGGATATTCTTATGTTCTTACATTTACTTGTGACCTCTTATTTTAGAATGGATTCTTTCTTCCTGGCTGAAATGTTTAAATATCTGTACCTGTTATTTGCGGATAAAGAAGATATTATTTTTGACATAGAAGATTACATATTCACAACAGAAGCTCACCTGTTACCTCTCTGGCTCTCTACTACAAATCAGAGCACCTCTAAGAAGGACACAGTAGGTTATGTTTTTAATCACAGTTTTATTCTGTATTTTTTTCTCTGTGTTTGTTTTATTTTTCCAGGTGGAAAGTAATCCGTGACTGGAATTCAATAAATGCAGCATGGGGGGACAAAAAGTACACCTGATGTTTTCTTACTTTGTTTTATTGCATCCTATATATGCATTTCATTTAACGTATCCTTTGAACAAAGTATAGTGTTATTAAGTGAAATATTCATACTCACTTAACTTTCTTTTACATTGTAGACGTCAGAGTATATAGAACTGGATGACAGCAATTTTGATTGGACTTGTCCGAATACTCAGATTCTCTTTCCCAATGACCCACTGTATGCTCAGAGCATCCGTGAGCCCTTGAAAAATGTGGTGGATAAGAGCTGCCCCAGAGGCATCATCAGAGTGTGAGACGTCTTGCTTTGTTTCTTGCCATTGTCAGAGTTATTCTTAGTAGATGACAGAGAGCGGAGGGGACGTATCAGGGCGGACAGTCATCACTTAGACCAGAAATGTTTAGGTGTGTAGTCATCGCCGATTAAAATAAAAACTAATAGTAGAGTTCGATAGCAAAGTTTATTCTGCAGTGTCTTTTATTATTATGGAAATTTTCTATTTATCTGGTTTAATGAACTTAATAGTCAGTGGGCAGCATATAATTTCAACTCGTATAGCTCATTTTTATACGGAATAGTTTCATCAAATATTTTCATGTATCTTGTATATGTAGAAAATATTTTTCCTTTTACCTGTAGTTTTGTGTAGTGCAAATATAGTTTTTCTTTTATTTGATTTTATTTTTGACGGGGTGCTTATTCTTAGTTGTTAAATAAGGTTTTGGTCTTAATGAATTCATTTTCTTCTAAGTAGTTAAATTAGAAAGACCATTAATAGGAAATAAAAATAAACATTTTAAGTGAATGTTATCATTCACTGATAAAACTGTTGTTTTGCTTTTAAAATATGGTGAGAAAAACCTCTTTTTTAAGGAAGAAATCAGTAGTAACACATCTCAAAGCCAGCCTATTCTGTGCTTCCAAATGGTTATAATTCTGTTTACTAATACTACCTTGTGGATAATATACATGGTTTTACAACTGTAAAATAATTATATTGAAAAGCTGTACCACTTATTAATAACCTAAGATATACATGTATATATATGCAATGCCTGTTTCCAGTTAGTCCATTTTCACTAGTTCTAAAACTAGCAATTTTGCAAATATCTAACATTATTTTATTTGCTTTATGTTTTTCCCCAGTTCTGACTTGTAGTTTTTTAAGCCTTGCCTATAATTGCTTTTAGCAGAGAGGAGAGTTTCAGGAGTGGAGCTAAACCCCCTCTGAGAGCCAGAGATTTCATGGCCACTAACCCCGAGCATTTAGAAATCTTGAAGAAGATGGGGGTGAGTTTGATTCACCTCAAAGATGGGCGAGTCCAGTTGGTTCAACATGCGATCCAAGTAAGACATTGCTGTACTAACTAGGTCCAACTCTGCTGTGTTCGGTCTCGTGTGCTTTACTGAGATAATGACATTGGGCTTTTAAAAACCTCTTAAAGTGTGGGTTAAAGTTACAGACTCAAAATTTTAGGACTTGAAAATACATTGGAAAGCCATCTAATTTGGCCCCTTCATGGCGTAGTGCGACTAAATCTCGAATAGGTTGGGTAATTTGCTTTATTACTAAAGTCAAATACAGGACTCACATCTACATTCTGTTTCTCAGTCTCTTGTCTTTCCATTATGTGTATTTACAGCATAATCTTGTAATAATTAGTTTTAATATTTATATCTATGTTTCACATTATTTTAGTTTCCAAAGAGCTACTGAATCTAAGTATTTTATTCGCTATAGAAATCAAAATTTGAATTCATTTGTCTATACACAGAAAAGATAGCATGTCTTCTGGAGAAATTTTTATTGATTTTTGCTTTCAAAGTATTTATAGCACGAGGTCTTTAAAGTATTCATTTCATTAGTACATTACTTTGAGAAAACTGCATAGTTTGCTAAGTAATTTCAACCTAGAACCATAATCAGATATCTGTAAATCTTAACATTCAAGCCTCCCCTACCCCTCAGATTTCTGTCTCATCTTTGTTCTTGCTACATCCATCCTTTCTTCAAAGAACATTCTGCCTGCTTCTTTCTGTGTCACTCACCCTTTCACTCCTCAGTAGTAAGAGTGGCATCTCTAATGATATTTAGGCCACCGGGGACATCATTGCCACCCAGTGGCCTCCCAGTCCTTCTAGGATGGAACCATTCTGTAGCCGCTGACTGACCCCTTTCTAAAGCATTCCCTTTCCTTGGCCTCCAGGGAAGCCCAGCAGCGCACATCTTTCCACTTCCCCGTGCACGCCTGTGCAGCTCTCTCAGCACAAGCCCAGAGTCCGGGTCAGCCGTGTTCTCTCTGCAGGCTCGTCTGTTCCTCCAGTTCAGCTGTCATCTCTGCACACTGGATAGCTTCGATAGTCTTAATAACCTTGATTCCTAGCTTGACTCTCAAACCCAACTTTGACCTGCCTGTCATACGTTTCTGCATCTCAGCCTCAGTCAGTGCAAACCTGAATCATGTCTTCCAGCCCCCGTCTCAGTCCATCCCTCTTCCTTCGTGTCCCCATCTCGGTAGACACACTGCCCTCTGTGGGAATTCTTTCCACATGTGTGTAAACGCGCAAGTTCCGAAAATCACATGTGTCAGAGCGCGGCGCCGCGTGAGGAAAAATCATTCCCGTGTGGGCAAGTGTGGATCATGTCTGTGGAATAGGAATTCTCTAATGGGAATTTGGCAAAAATGTATCTTAAGAAATTCTAACTGGCTGACTCTCTCTTCATCCCCAAAGTTAACAGCCCTAGCTAGCTTACCCTCAAATTACTTGTCTCCTGTTTAATGTGTACCCTGGTCCTGTCTACCACCGGACCTGAATTTACATCCTAATGCTCTGTTACTGAGTAAACCTACCCCTGTTCTGCATAAGCCCATGAATAATCATTCCAATGTAAATGTGTCCTAAAGCTTCTAATAAAAAGCCCGGCTGAGCTACCCACGAGGCCTTTTCCCAAGATGGAGGAATTGGTCCCGTGGCTCCGGACTCTCTTCTCCCCGCATGTCTCAGTGTGAGATTCTTTTACGCATCGGGTTACGGTCACCCACGGGTTTCACTGGGACGAAATCCCCACGATAGCCCTCCTCTGAGTCACCAAAACAAGACATCTCAGGACAGGCTTCAGCGTCTCCCAGCTCCTCCCTGTTCTCCTCTCCTCTCGGCCCCCTTGACTTTTCTTGTAAAGTGGCAGGAGTCCATCTTTTTCTGCTATAGTCGGGCATTCTTCAGGTTTTCCTCTGTAAAAACTCCATTCAGGTGTCATTCTAAGTATTTTCCAGATCCACACCAGCAGAACTGGTTGTTTCCTTATCCACTTTCCCACTTGAAAAATTTAATATAGCTAATTTTACATGTCTCTCTCCTGTAGATATAAACTCCTTAAAGATTGTCTCCCCACTGTCTAGTCAAGTGCTGGAGTAGAATAGTCGCCTGATAAATATGTTTTGAATTTAATCTGGTAGTTGGTTCATAATTTCAAAGAAAGGAAGTATGGGTCAGGTATGAGGTTTACTTCATGAAAGGGGAGACCGTAGTGAACATTTGGTCACTGGGCGGGGGGCAGTCCAATCCTCAATTTGTATCGAAAGGGGTTTATAGAACAGGGAAAAAAAATGGTAAAAAGTTATAGATGTAGCCCTGGCTGATGTAGCTCAGTGGATTGAGTGCGGGCTGGGAACCAAGCGGTCCCGGTTTGATTCCCAGTCAGGGCACATGCCTGGGTTGTGGGCCAGGTCCCCAGTGAGGGCCATGTGAGAGGCAACCATATATTGCTGTTTCTCTCCCTCTCTTTCTCCCTCCCTTCCCCTCTCTCTAAAAATAAATAAAAATAAATCTTAAAAAAAAAAGTTACAGATGTAATTTTCAGGAAATATTTCTAGAAGTAATATTTTTTAGAACAAATCAGGCCATAAATATTTGTCAGGGACCAAAACTAAAAAGAGAAGATTGAGAGTAGAAGACTATAATGCAGTAGTACTTAAGAAATCCAAAAGTTGAATGTTCCCCACCCCCCACCCCCAAAAGTGGGCCATTCCCAGAAAGGACGAAATGGTGTTTCTTTTCCAGGCTGCCAGTTCCGTCGACGCTGAAGACGGCTTGCGGTTCATGCAGGAGATGATCGAGCTGTCCAGCCAGCAGCAGAAGGAGCAGCAGCTGCCCCCGCGGGCGGTGCAGATCGTCTCCCACCCGTTCTTCGGCCGGGTCGTGCTGACCGCCGGCCCCGCGCAGTTCGGGCTGGATCTGTCCAAACACAAGGAGGTGAGCGTTCTCCCGATGTGCTTGCGGAAACCGAGTTAAAAATGCTGTTCGAGTGTTCTCCAGTTTCTTAGTCTCTTTTCTAACTTGGTAGTTGTAATTCATTTTAAAAACCTAATTCTTCAATATCCCAGACTGAAATAAAGTTAAAAAGCTATCTTGACATTTTTGAGTCTTAGTTTATGTATACAAAATGTTTTCAGAAGTTTACTTAAAATATTGTTCAGATACTGTCCAATTCTTGGTCTCTTCTCTAAATTAGTACCTTGACTCTAAAATGGTTTTCAGTTTGTTTGTTTTTTTTAACAACTGCTAGAACTTTCTTTGGACAAGAATCGGACTTGGAGGCTCAATGCCGAGGTGCTCAAGTGACTGTGGAGGGTGTCAGGTGCCGAGGTTCCGCTGAGCCCAGTTGGAAGACCATGAGGCTAGTCTAACGTAGGAAATGAAGACCTAAATGGTTGGACAGTCACAAATTCCTTGAACTGACTGGTTGCAGAGCTGGAACCAGAACCGAAGTATCCTGATAACCTGAGCAGGGTTGTCCAGCCCATGGCCTGCGGGCGGCATGCGGCCCCAACACACAGTCATAAATTTACTTAAAACCTCGGTTTTGCTCATCAGTTTTCGTTAGTGTGTGTCTATTTATTTTATTTTTTATTTTTATTTTTTTTTTAAGATTTTATTTATTTTCAGAGAGAGGAGAAGGGAGGGAGAAACAGCAATGTGTGGTTGCCTCTCACATGGCCCTCACTGGGGACCTGGCCCGCAACCCAGGCATGTGCCCCGACTGGGAATCGAACCAGGACCCTCTGGTTCCCAGCCCGCGCTCAATCCACTGAGCTACACCAGCCAGGCCAGTGTGTGTCTATTTAATGTGTGGCCCAAAACAACTCTTCTTCTTCCATTGTGGCCCAGAGACACCAAAAGGTTGGACACTTCTAAAGACATGCTTTTAAAAACTCTTATTACCCCTAATTTAGACAAAGTCTAGTGTGCATTTTAAAGCTCTGTAGGTTTCTAGATTGCTTTATCCATTCAACAACTCTTTACTGAGTTGCTACTCCAGCTAGGCACTGTTTTAGATGTTTACTATCTATCAAGTTTACCAACTCTGGGAAGATCCATGCCCTCCCTCATCAAATTTACATCCTAGAGCAGCAGTTTTCAACTGGTGTGCTGCAAGAATGTTTGACACATAAATACCTGACTGTTTAGTCAGGGGCACTGGCCTCTTTTCCTTTAGATCGTGAAATAAAGAAATGACAGTTCAGCACAACAGTAGCTGTCCAGTGTGAATGAGTCAAAATTATACCTATTTACTCATCGGATCAGCAAAAAATATGTTTTTGGGTGTGCTGCAGAATTATAGTAGTTTGTGTGTGCCATGAGATGGAAAAGGTTGAAACTCGCTGTTCTAGAGGAGCGTTAAAACGCTTCTACACTACCGTCTCTGAGACCAGGTTTTGTGTGGGTGTGGGGTGCGCGTCTGCCTTCAGGTCCCAGCACCGCCACTTCCTGCCATTGTGCCTGGAGCACATTACGTAGCCCGGGCCTCAGTTTCCGCAAGTGTAAAATGAAATACCGTCTGGGTCATTTTATTCAGGGTTGTTTTAAAGTTCAGGTTTAATAATTTATGTAAAATGCTTTATAAACTTCCAAGCACAATAGAATTATTGACTGTGTACAGTTATATGCAAAGTGTTCAGAGCAAAAGGTCATGATAAATACATATTGGACATGATGTCGTTACAAAAAAAATGAGGTCTACCTAAGTTCTAGATGTGGAACTTTTCTAATGGCCAGGTAGTGATTTAGAAGATAAAAGAGTATTTGTCATCTTCATTCCTGACAGACGAGAGGATTTGTTGTGAGCAGTAAACCGTACAATGGTTGTTCAGAGCTCACGAACCCCGAGGCAGTGGCGGGGAAAATCGCTCTGATACAGAGAGGACAGTGCATGTTTGCGGAGAAGGCACGCAACGTCCAGAACGCCGGCGCCATCGGCGGCATCGTCATCGGTACGTCGCCCTCCACGGCAGCCTCGCTCTGTCGACTGGGAGGAAGTCGTTTTCAGGACTTTTCCTTCTGTTGTCCAAAATTGTGCAGAGTTTGTCATACTTTTACCTCACTAGATGGCGTAGTGAGTAGGGAATCCAACAACTCTCAATGATTTCCGTAGGTCTCATATCCTTTTTGAAAGTACTTGGGGACAGATGTGAAGGTGGGTAGAGGTGAGTGGTAAAAACAGCCGATATCATGGATAAGCAGATGTGCCCACAAGGTCCAGAGGCCCCAAAGGGCAGAATTACATCCTGCTGCCTCCAGTGGGAGCCGTTGAAAGTGTCTCTTCCGCTACAGAGACCTAGGTTTGGAGTCGAGGCCCATGGCAGAGCACCTCCCGGCTCTGCCACAAAATCATGGTGTCGCATTGGCCCGGCTTCACTGATCTGATTCTTCAGTGGAGTATTTTTTGAGCTCCAGTGAAAATGGTAATAAATATCTTTCAGGTGGTTATAAGGTTTGAGGATAATATATATAAAATGTCTTAGCATAATAGCTGACATGTCATAGGGATAAGCACTAGTTGCTAGTAAATTTTTATCTCCTTGGGCCTTTTCCCACTGAAATTACAAATTTCAAGTCATTTCACGCATGTATTTCAACCAGTGTGCTTTGATTTTTTATTTTTCATAGAAAAGCACTTATATCATGACCAGCAGGCCATGACTGTCAGCGAAAATAGAACTTTTTCTATGCTTTAAGTCGGGAGGGAGGAGTTCACATTTAGAAAGAACTGAAAAGTCTGGCGTCACATCCTAATCGCGAAGTTGGTTCTTTTGCCAGCTTCTCTCACGGGAAATCCACTTTGAATCTTTCTTCTATTTAGTAGAGATTTCCTTTTTGAATTTAGGGTAATTAAAAATATGACATTTAAAACATTAGGGTTTATTTCAGTGAAAAGGTATTTCCTATTCCTTTTGCTTGTCACATATGGATACTCCAGTGTTGGTAATTTAATGAATGCATAAATTTCATTAGTTAAGTAAGTATTAGGAGAATTCTGCTCCATAACTTAAATCAGTGGTTGGTGTTGTATGCCACGATCGCGAGTACAAATACTAGAGACTTTCTGGGCTTAAAATACTACTTTATTGGCCAAGTTTTTACCTGCGCAGGGACGAACTCTCAGAGTGTCCGGAGACAGTGCCCACAGGGGCTGTAGACGAGAGTCGCACCTGGCGCTTACAGCTAGGGGCTTATATAGGGAATTTTGGCGCGAGCAAGCAAGCATTGTACAGAAGCAGAGTTGGCAGTTAGCTATTGGCTTACAGAGACCGCGCGTGGGAATGGGGGAGGGGGGGGTACACAGCCGTTAATACCTGCCTAAGTAGAAAATTAAAAAAAACAAACAAAAAAAACCAAACAGTCACTCTTGCACAAACAGCACTTTTACATAAACATGCGGCTGGCGAGATAGTCCGTCCAAGGGTCAGGGTGTTCTTTCTGACTTGGGTAAACATCCTAGTGGGCTAATCTCTTAGTTCCTCCTAGCTAGTAAAACATATTTGCCTCAGTTTCCCTGTTCTCAGCAGTTGGCAAACTCCAGCCTGCGGGCCACCTCCGGCTCGCTGCCTGTTTCTGTAAAGAAGGGTTATTGGAACATCCCCTGCCAGTATGTTTACATCTGACCCGTGACCCCCTCCCTGCTGCAGTGGCGGAGGGCGTGGCTGCTACAGAGAACTGAAAAGCCACAATTCATTGAATGGCGAATTGCACAAAAAGTTTGCTGGTGCCCGACTTAAATCATTCTTTTATCCTTGGCTATTTTCTGCACCGAGATTTTTTAAAAAATAATTTAATAGCTTGACAACACTGTCATTTCGAACATCTCTTACTGAGAGTAAAAATATATTAAAAATAAAGTCCAGAACATATGTAGAAAATTTTAGAGTTCCCTATTTTGTGGTGAAGTCTCTAATTCTCACATATTCTCTACTCTGCCGGATTTGTCAGGTCAGACGTTTCCTGTTTATTGTAGAATCCTGTACTGAGTTCTGTGAGTTAATAAGAGGCAATGATCCTTATTCTCAGAAAATTTAATTTTTGAAGGGAAACTTTCTTGTGTTGTAACTTCTTTTCCCTAAGTATTTTTTTGTTTTGTTTCTGATAAGGTATTTGGTTTTTAATGGTTTTAATGGAATATAAATGAGCAAATTAGGACTTTGTTGTTTTTTATTGGAAGTCCTAGAAGTGCAAATTACCTTAGAGATCATCTGGCTGCAGGAGACAATTTATTTAAGCTGGTTTAGGAAGAGAGGTTGGTTTACGATATGGGAAATGGATTATTTTCATTGAACCCAAGAGTAAGAAATGAAACTGAGCATTCTAAGGAAGTGGAATTGGGCTCTAAAAGTCATCAGGATCCGTGACAGCTCACGTTTTTCACATCTCTGTGTCTATCTCTGGGTCCTGCCCGAGGCACCGAGGCACTCTGCATTTCTTTGCAGTTGGGCTTCGTTCTCCAGCTTCTCACCAGCCAGCTCCCTCTTTGCTCATCAGTACCCAGATGGCCCTTCGCACTGCTCACATTCCCACTGATTTCTCTGCGTCACTTGCAGGTCCTCCAGAGAGACTGAGGGCCAGGAGCCCCCCTTTCTCTAATCAGTGGTTGCTCAGGGGGTGTCCTACATGATATTTTCTACTTAGCAGGGCCTATCACAGCAAGCCCTCTGAGAAGGGACAGGCATGTTCTCCAGGGAGATTGGCATGTGAGATTAAGGATGGACTTGACTGATGTCACCAGTGAAAGAGTATTTAGCTCCGTGGCTTGTGTAGCTCAGTGGATTGAGCACCGGTCTATGAACTAAAGGTCACTGGTTCGATTCCCAGTCAGGGCATATGCCAGGTTACTGGCCAAGTTCCTGGTGGGGGACATGCAAGAGGCAGCCAACTGATGTTTCTCTCTCACATCGATGTTTCTTTTCCTCTCTTTCTCCCTCCCTTCTTCTCTCTGAAAACACATAAATATTTTTTAAAAAAAGTATTTAGCTGTCCTACTACTACTATTTTTTTTTTGAAAGATTTTATTTATCTTTTGAGAGAGGGGGAGGGAGGGAGAAAGAAAGGGAGAGAAACATTGATGTGAGAGAGAAACTTGAGTCTGCGTTCCCTGACCGGGAATCAAACTGGTGACCCTCAGTCTGTGGACGACGCACGGCCGGCGGAGCCGCACCGGCCAGGGCCTGCTGCTTTCAGCCACGTAAAGCGGCAGTTGTGCTCAGTCCTGCTCACACGAGCACGGCCACCACAGTCATAGCTATTCTTTGTGACTAGGATTTAAAGTGTGGTTACCATTTTGTAATTTTATAAGAGAGTATTATGCCATTAGAGGAGATCTTAAACAATGAAATTCCATTCATAGTTCTACCTTTCTCATCCAGCCAGGTCTTTGATATTTTCCGTTTCTAGTCTTTTTCATAAGCATATGAAATTTTTACCGTCATAGTCGGAGAATTCTCTGTTCTCCTTTTTTCAGGTAACACTTTGTTTTCCCGTGCGCCCCACCCAGTAGTTCGCTGTGATTTACTTATGGGGGTCCGCAGCCGTTCACCAGCACAGGCAGCAGGCACTGCAGCAGGCCTCTGTGGGCGTAGATAACTTTGCTGCGTTGGCGTTGTTTCCTCGGGATAAATTTCTGGGAACAGAATTAGCGGGCCCCAAAGGTCTGTTTATCTGGCTCTCGGCGCACAGAACGAACGCTGCCGGCAGGCGCAAGCGGTAACGGCGGGCAGACCCACCTCGTCAGCGGCGCCGGTTTTCATTCAGTGTGCTCTCTTCATTTTTCCGGCTAGATGACAATGAGGGGAGCAGCAGTGACACTGCCCCTCTGTTCCAGATGGCAGGGGACGGAAAGGACACAGATGACATCAAGATCCCCATGCTGTTCTTATTCAGCAAGGAAGGCAGTATCATTCTGGACGCCATCCGGGAGTACGAGGAGGTGGAGGTGCTCCTTTCTGACAAAGCGAAAGATCGAGGTAAGCGTGAAGTCATTTGTTCTTTTCACGCCGTTTAGCATCAGTTTGACTAGTTTTATAACAAAAGTGAGTGACAAAAACTTTTGGTTTACTGGTAAAATAAGTACAGTTTTTAGAAGATGGTTCAAAATAAATTTTTCATTTGGAAATTAGAGTAATAATATTTAATTTGGTTTTGTTTGCCAAGTGAGGATGTTTTTAGAATTCTCTTTTAATGTGTAATTTATAATTTTTGCTTTGACCCTGCCCGGTGATAAAAGTACAAGAGATTACCTCAGTTGAGTCATTTTACCATCCACAGACATTCAGCATTCAGTTTCACTGATGCTGCACCTGACAGGTCGTGTATAAGGAGTGAGAAGAGGTTGTGTAGAACGCTGTTGTCTCCAGTCTAATGGAAACTGGGTTTCACCGGCTGCCGATGATCACGTGACCACGGTCGTGGTGCGGGCAGTGGGAACCCAGCAGCCCCTCCCCACTGAGCTCCGTGTATAGGCCCCAGGAGCTGCAGGCGGCTGCTGTCTGAAGAACAAGATGGCATGCCTTACTAACTCATGAGGGTGCATGAGTGCTTTCAACGATCTTTGAAACCCAAGTGACTGGGTAAATGCAGGGTCTTACTAGTGTTATTTTATAGCTGCACCCCGAGGAACAGGGAGAGCTGAGGGGAAGTGGCCCATCGGACATGGAATGTGACCCTGCCTATGACAGCAGTCTCTCTGACCCGCCAGAGACACCCACGGAAGGAGCTGTGCTGCTCCCACCTTCTTAAATGGGTCAAGCTGTGCAGTCTGTATAGGGCTGTTGAATCCCCTGGGATGTTGGGCAGATGTGAAGGAAACTGATTCAATTCATTATAACTTCCCAGTGGAACAGTAAAAGAAAGAAAAAAAGAAAGTTTCACAGTAATCTGTTGCTATCCAAATCCGTGTTTGGTCCTGTTTTTCTGTATTGCTCTATTCTCCTTTGAGAGTCTTTCACATGCCCGCTGTTTAAGAGCAGTGCAGTGAATAGGGTGTATGTGTGTAAGAGCGTTGTTACCTGGGAACAGACTGGAGGAGAGTTCTCGTCTTCTGTGATCCTCCTACGTACCTGGTGTTCGTTGTGAGCCCTTTTCCTAAACTCAGATCTTTCCTACGTGTGTGCGTTTAGGCACATCCAACAGGCAAATTATTATTTCATATGACTCTTTAATGCCTTTGCTTTTCCCTCCTATTTTGTGCTACCATTGGAATTTCAGCAGCAATATTAAAAGGTAAAATGATTCCAAGCTACATTATTAATAGTAGTAAGTATCTCACGTTAATAAGCCTTAAATTATACATGTATATATGCATGTGTATATGTGTATAAATACGCATACATATATATGCACATGTACATGTACATATATATGATTTTGTTTAAGTGGATACCATGATAGTATCTGGTTTAATACAGTCTGAATTTTTTCATGACTAGTCAGGTGTTCTGTGATAATTCTTTATGGATCCTGTTATAACAAATCCTCTATATTAAATATCCCATATAATAAGAATTCACTGTCCATTTTCATGCAAGAGTCACTAACAAAGACATTGTTGTTTTGGCATGTATTACTTTTGGTCACTTTTTGCTTGAACACAGTGTAAAATATTTAAAATACTGACTTGTTTTAAAAACGCATATGTCTGGAAGAGTGCATGGGGTTAGGACTATATGATTATGTAAAAGCATGTGCTTCCCATACCAGAGATAGATCATACGAAAATAGTTTTATTTAAACTATAGTACGTATTTTAAAGTTTTACTAGTCTATAAATTTATTGAACTGTGGTTCTGTATTAGCGTAATCTTTTTAGCAAGTCTTTTAAAGCTCCCCTTTGTGTAGCAATTTCAAGAACTGTAGAGCTATATTAACTAAATCAGCAATAAGTCATAGTGTAATTGTTAATATTTATTCATGTAATAAAAGCAATGATAATGGTTTTATGAAATCAGGTGCTTTATTCGGTTAGGAACATCCCCTAAGAAGCAGCTGTCTGCAGTGGCCACTGTTAGCGTGTCCCGTGCCGTGGCCGCACGCTGCGCGTTTCTCCCCCGCACCAGAGTCCACTGGTGTGCTGTCGGAGGGCTCGTTCCCGAGTCCGACGTCAGACTGGTGAATCAGACTTTCTGAAGGCAGAGAATCAGAATCTGAAATGTTAAACAAGCATCCCGGGTCATTGTACACTTTGAGAAACACTGAACAAGACCAAGAAGGCACCCCTTTTTATCTCCCAGCTTGAATCTGGACATAGGGTACTGCCCAGGGTACTCGGTCGGATCGTAAGTGCACCAGATGATACCTTCCTTAAAACCCGAGCAGTCAAGTGCCCTGCAGAGTGCCCTTTCCAGAGCTCACTGCTCAAATACGCACTTCCCTCATAAAGTCACGTGGTTTTGCCTGAGCAGTTCTTCCCACATAGTAATACATAGGTAGAAGCCCTGGGGCAAGCCCCCACTCTCACCTTCTCATTCTGATGGTCAGGCCCGACCGTTAACATGGAAATATCTGCAGCAGTCCGTCTCCCAGCAAGAATATGCAGACACCGTATGGCAGTGGCCCCTTCCGACCTGCAGCTTCCCTCTCCATGGCTTCTGTCAGCCGTGGCTAGCCACGGGCCAAACACGATAATGGAAAAATTTCAGAAGCAGCCAAGGCACACATTTCAAAGGGCCTGCTGTTCTGAATGTGAGCCATCAGCATGTCCGTCTGCACACGCCCCACCCACCCGTCACTTAGCAGCCAAGTCAGTCGTCGGGTCTTCCGGGAGCGAGAGACCACATTCACATAACTTGTATTGCAGGATAGTGTTGTAATTGCTCCATGTAATTATTAGTTATCGTTAACCTCTCACTGTCTGATTTATAAAGTGACCTTTATCGAAAGTACACGTGTATGGGAAAATGGCACAGTACATACAGGGTTTGGTGCTGTCCTGGGTTTCCCGCACCCACTGGGGTCTTGAAATGTGCCTTCTGTAAAGAAGAACGTGCACTGCTGTACACGTTTTTTTCCAGAAGCGAAAGTTTAGTCATTTATCAAGGGGAAATGTTGCTTCTTCCAATCTAACCAGCAACATTTCTAAAATGTTAAGTTGTCCACAGAAATTTTAATACCGTGTCTTTCATATGTCCCATCTTCCCTAAATGTGAAGTTTATAAATGCACTCAATACTAGTCCTAATCCAGGGCCCATGAGCAAAAGACAGTTTTTCCTTTTCAAAGCTCCACGTTGAAACAGTTTACAGTTAAGACTCAGTTTCCTTTTCTCAATATTATTGGGGAAAACAGTCAGTATTTCAGTACATCTCTGTGCTTGCAGTTTGCAGGGCGGGCCCGCGAGGCCTTCAGCGCTGTGGGCAGGTGTTTGCAGGGCTGCTCCTGTGTTTCTGCCTGTCTGATGCAGAGGCAGATGGGAAAATGGGGAAAAAGACACGGGCCCGGGAGTGAACCGGCAGTGCTCCTTTTCCTAAGATTCTCCCCCGCTGAAGCTGACCGGGGTACATGTGTCCTGAAGGTGAATGTGGGAGTCAGGTTGCTATTGCAAAGGGTTTGATTCTGAGAAGGAA
The DNA here is from genome assembly GCA_004026765.1 of Micronycteris hirsuta. Taxonomy (NCBI): domain Eukaryota; kingdom Metazoa; phylum Chordata; class Mammalia; order Chiroptera; family Phyllostomidae; genus Micronycteris; species Micronycteris hirsuta. The sequence continues at coordinate 11,482 of PVJI01017048.1, read as the reverse complement.
GTCTAATGAGCATGTGCAGATGACCTCATTGCCAGGAAAGGAGCGCCCAATCCTTCTCGGTAGCAGAACTGAGGGTCACCTGCCCCGATCCAACCATGTCATGTATTCTCGTGCTCTTTGGCAGTGGCAAAGCCACCTCTGTCTTTCTGGAGATGCCTTCTTAGTCCCTTCAAGCCCCTGGTTCTTTTCCTTCTGACAACATTTAGCCATTCTGAATGCCTAGTTTAAATGCCATCTTCTTTATGACATTTCCTCTCATTCTCGTCGGTAAAATTGAGGGACGCCTATTTGATGTAGTTCCCACTTTGACCCTTGTATTACATGGTGCTTTTTGACCTGCTGCTCACCTCTGGGTTCCTGGCTTCCAGGAACTGCCAGTCGTGGAGGCGAGTGAGTGGTTATAGAACAGCCGGTCTCCGAGTCTTCGCCCAGCGTTCCCTTGTCCTTTTGTGATCAGAACTTCATTTTTGTCTTCCTTGCATCTTGAGATTTTCTTCATTCTTCCTTTGCTTCCTGTGTTTCTGATACACCATTCCTGCATCTAACGATGTAGTCATTATGTTCTTGGGACCGTGAAACTCCGTCTGTCCAGTGACAAGGGGCCCCAGGGGAGGAAGGGCCGTGGCAGTGTGAGGGCGCCCCTCTTCCTCTCTGCCCTCTCCAGACACGTCTTCACTCCCTGGGGCCGCCTCTGTGCTGTCGGTTGGGCATCCCCATGCACCTGATCTGTGGCTGCTCCTCTTTCCTCTGCTCGGCTGATTCCTGTGCCAATAATAAGACACTTTGCTGTTTTGAATAAATTCGAATATTTGATCAGCCAGCTCTCCTCTCACTAATTCTTTTCAGAATTTCTTGATTTCCCTTTGATGTGTATTTTTCCACAGGAATTTAAAATTACTTTATCTGGTCCCAAAAGTAAACAAAAATAAGTAGAAATGGGATTTATTTTAGAATGTATAATTGCATGCTTTACGTATAAATGGGAAAATTTTGTTAAATATTCAGACTTTCCATCTAGGAATATGCTTACTTGGAAATTTAATCAGATCTTGTTTTTTATTTTCATTAAGATTTTATACTATTAAGCAATATGGATCTTTTTCATAATAAATTCAATTCTATGTTTTGTAGCTTTTATTTTTATTATGAAAAGGGTACTTAATTTTATTTCTAACCAGTATTGCTACTATAAAGGAGTTATTGGTTTATGCCTATTTATTTTATTTTTTAACCTTCCTTATAAAATACTTTTATCTTAATAGTGGTTTCAAAAATTAAGGGTTGCTTTGAGTTTAAGTGCACTACACAGTCTGAAAACAAAGACAATTTGCTCTTTCCTGTTTTTATATTTACACTATTTCATTATCCTAGCATATTCTCTAGATTTCTAAAATAATGTTGTATGATAGGTTACCTCAGGGTGGGTTGTTTTTTGTTTTTGGTTTGGCCTAAGTACAGTTTTGATTACTAGATGAGAAGGCACCATACCTTTTTCTGTCCTTCTAAATTAGAGCAATGTCATCTAGAAAGAAACTTGAAGGTTTCTATTGGTGGTGGTTCTCCCTTGAATTCAGGGTAGCCTAGCATCAGTGAGCTGTGAGCAGCCAGCTCCCTGCTTTCTCTTCTTTGGGCCCCCAAATGGTTTTCCTGATTGTCTCATTAAAATGTACCTTTTCACAGCTGGGAAGAGAGAATAATATATGGGCCCCCCTCGCGCCCCTTACTCTCCCTGCGCCCAGCACTGACCCGGAGAACTTAAACTTTCCTAGTCAGGTAACCCTGCCTAACCAGTTGGTGTATACACACACACGTGCCCGCCTCCACCGTCCTGCAGGCCTGTACTGCCTTTGCTTTTTCTGGTTTTAGAAAAGGCCCATCTTCCCTCTGTTCTTTGACTAATTAACTCCACTTACCTTTTAAATCTCAGTCCAAGTGTCAGCTTCTGAGGAAGCCGTCAGGTCTCCTCGTTGCTCTTTTCTAACTCCAGAGCCCTGGCACAGAGTTCTCCGCTTCTTTTGTGAGCCTTTGTAAATGTCGTTTTTCCCGCCTGGGCTGGCGCTTGTTCTTGCTCGTTGTACCCCGAGCACCCCACAGCAGACACTCAGGAGACACTTGCCGCCTGGCTGCAGAGACTGGGGAGGACACAGCCTGTGGGTGTGGGCGCTGCTGACGCGCTGTCCTGTTGGGTCCCTACGTAACATGCCGCTGGTGGCTTCACTGGGTATATTCACTGTACGAGGGTTTAACCTACTAGTCAGCCTTCCAGTAGATTTTAGAAAGATTAAAGCTAATAATTCATAGACCAATAATGAAATAGAAGTTTTATAAATAATCTTTTATTGTCTTTATGAAAATATCTTATTTAATCAACCACATTAATGCTCTTAAATCATCCAGAATTTTGTATTATCTGCATTTTCATGGCTTACTGAGTGGGAGTTTTCATTTTCCAAAAGACTACTGTCTTAAAATATAGCAATGGTATGTGCTATTTAAAATTCTATTTAATGTGCCATCTTCCCTGAATTTAGATATTTAATAAATTTTTGACATATAATGCAAATTTATATGCATTTTAATAGTGTTACTGTTTAGTGTACTTCTTGGCATTTACTAATATCCACTGAAGGCAGTCTTATCACTTATTAGACAATCCTTTCAGTTCAGAAGAATATTTTCTAATGTTCCATTTTGTAAAATAAAGGTACAGAAAAATATAATTGCATTTAACTTTTATTTCTTCATTTGATTGTAAGAACCAGAATGCTTTTGAAAGTGTGACAGATTTTTTAAGGGGAAAAGTTTCATGAAGCTTGTTTGCTTTGCACGCAGACCCTGACATGGAAAATGAAGAACAGCCATTCTCTGAAGGTGACGCTCAGAATCAGAGCACTGAACAGCTTGCCCCGGGCTCTCAGGAGGCGGGCGTGGTGGACCCAGAGTCTCCTGAAGGAAGCTCTCTGAACTCGCCCCCAGAATCGTCACCTGCAGCAGCGGCAGAGGAGGCCGCAGGTGTTTCTCCTTCTGAACAGAATTCTAATCCCCTGGAAAACCATGAACCTACAAGCCTTGATGGTGAATGTACAGAGTTAGATAACCAGCTTCAAGAACAGTCAGAAACTGAGGACGATTCCAGTCCCAACGTTAGCTGGGGTAAGAAGGACCAGCCCATAGACTCCATCTTAGCAGACTGGAGTGAAGACATAGAAGCATTTGAAATGATGGAGAAAGACGAACTATGACGCACTGGAGAACCGGGCGGTAGGTGTTTAAGAAGAGCAGGGAAACCGGTTGACAGACCTCGTACGGGAGCAGGCTCCCCAGCGGGAGGCTCTGAGCGTGGCAATGAGCAGCCACGTTCTGACCGGGACAGTTGGTTATCGCAGGAGCCTGGAGCTGGCCGTGTCAGCGTTGACCTCGCTCCAGCCTGTCCCAGGAGAAATGGAAACTCACAGCCCCCCTCAGATGGCAGCACCCCAGGCCGGGAGAGAGCTACCAGACTCGCCTGGGACCCAGGCTTCTGCGGGCTCTGGGGAGACCAGAAACAGATTCGGTTAGTCGTGGCATGGGGGATAGGAGTCTGTACAGCTCTCTGGTTAGAGGAAGCTCCGCTTTCTTGGTCTTGGGCTTACAGGCTCTTCTGGGAAACACGTGTGCATTGCGGGCGTTCTGGTCCTGCTGCCTTCCCAGAAACACTCGAAGGGACCTGAGCGGTTAGGAGGCACGTGTGTTGGCGGTGAAAAGTCTTTGCTCAGCTCTTTCACTTGCTTCATTGTACAATGAATGATGAAGGTGACTTGATTTTTTTTCCCTCTTAACAATGTCCTTTTCATTTAAACCAAAGGCGAGCCATTGTGCTTTCTCGGTGGGTTCTCTGCATAACGACTAATCATTGGGACCAGGTAAAAAGGTCATATAATATATTGTGGAAAGTGGTTACTTAATACTTCTGAAAAATGGAGCAAGGCAGAACCGGTAATGTTGCAATATGAACTTGCCATTGGGTCTTCCACAGGGAAAGCTGTGACTCCTCTGAGAAGGAACTTAATGTTATATAATTCTGGTAGGGTCAGTGACGAATCTGTCCAGTTCATTTCTCGTAGAGGCGGTCACCTCGGTCCTCAGCCTTACTCCCGCCCACGTTCAGCACACAGTTCGAGCCACATGGCCCATGGGGCTGAGAGTAAATGCATTTTGTTCTGGTTTCATCTTAGGAAGTTAGGGTAAAACTGGTAGTCATCTGAAAATCCTGGGGTGTAATACATATTTTTTTCTTTTGAAACTGATTTCTAAAGTTGTACCTAAGGAATCTGTCACATTTTCTATTGAATCATGGTTTTTAAGTTTGCTTTTTTTTTTAAACAAAGATTTCTTCTGATGTGGACTTGAAAATTAGTCTATGGTAACCTGTGTAAAAAACTTACACAGTCGCAACTAAGATATAGCCATATTGTTTCATAAATTTTTTTTTTTTTTTTTTTGGTGGCAGTCTGGTGCTGGCCACGTTTAAGTTTTAATTTGTTGTTGATATCTGTCAACAGTGCTGTAGCTGAAATAATGGCTTTATTCCATTTATTTAACAACTTACCTGAATCGGTTTTAAAGGAGTATTTGTGAGACTTCCCTCTTTGCCATGACATTGCGTGGTGACCTTCTCCTAACACAGCTGTGAGGTGCCGATGGCCTGCGAGTGGGTGTGGAGCCCTTAAAGGGGCAGCAGTGCTGTCTTGTAGTTGTGTATATTCATGTACAGTAAGGCTTAGATCCAGGTAAACACTCTTTTATAAGGGGATAAATAGCTGCTTTCTGAAATCCCAGTAGAACTTAATCGGGTCAGTGGGTAATAAATCTCAGAGAATTCACTTTGGCGGGGGGGCAGTGGGGAGAGAGTAGTAGACAAGAACTTTATTGGCCCTCAGTTAAACCTGACACCAGAATGGCTATTTTTAGTCACTGCATGTGAAATTTGGTGTAAGGAGATAGAACTGTAACACTTAGAGTACACAAAGGGTAGACACAGTGCTTTGTTCACCTTAATTGCAAAGCTGCCAAAATAGCTGAAGCGTCACTACTTGACTCGCCTTGATTTACAGGACTGGGGCTTGGAGAAAAGGAGCGGATGTCCCTCTGAGAGACTTTGACTAGAGAAGCCTTACATTTAGTGATTTGTTTCTGTTTATGTCTCAGAGCCATTGTTTTCTAAATCTCACTTTTCTAAAGTTGTCAAAACAACGGGATTTTTTTTTCCAGGGAAGGTTTTGTGGCCTGTAAGGTAAAGCCAGCTCGCTGCTGCTCTCCCTTCCTTTGGCCATAAGGGGGAGCTGTTGCCATTCATTGAGGTCTAGAAGCAAATTAAATTGCTCACTTGTTTAGAAAAGCGAATCCTTAAAAAACAATTTTTTCAAAAAGGAAAGAAAAAAAAATTAACAAATTATACTCAACATCCAGAAGGAATTAGACTTGATTTTTACCCCATTTAAGAAAAGAAGATAATACGGTTTGGCTTCAAACCGCCAACATTGCGATGGACTCTGCGTTTCTTATTTGACATGCTGCCGTTAGGTTGTTTCTGAGTTCATTAAAAACTTCCAAAGCACCAGGGCTTTTTTACGTTTTGCTTTTTTAAATACCATCTATAAGATTTTATTTGCTTCCTAAAGATTCAGGGGATTCTATGAAACCCTGGATTTTAGAAACATCTGGTCTACCTCAGTTAAATGTTGACTGCATAGAAATAGAGCTGAAGTGATCACCACAGCCATGAAATCGTGTGACTAAGAAGGATCTATACAATGTTTACAAGCCTGGAATCAAGGGAGGGTTTTCTCCGAAAGTTAAAAGTGAGATATTAGAACAAGTATTTAATTCAGGTATTCTCAAGTTTTAAACTTGTTTACTAACTAAAAATAGCTATAGTTTTTCTGCCTATCGAAGCCCATTGAAGTGATATACCCTAATTGGCAATACTTTTCCCATAAAGTTTTAGGTATGAAAGAATTGTAATTTACTAGGCATGTTTGGGGTAGGATATTTTGTTGGGCAGGTTTTCTTTTTTTCTTTTTAACTTTAATAGGCTTCCAACAAGAATACAGTTGTTATTACAGTAAAACCAGCATTTGTTCTCTCACCAAACCCCATGCAAATATGGAAAGCTCAGCATCGGTAATTCACACGGGGCTTACAACTTCAAGGTGTCGTGGCTGGGGTTAGGAACTACGCCCACCAGTCGTTTTGTGCTCAAGGCTTCAGTCAGAACATAGAAAAAAACATTCTGTGAATGAAACATTGTATGTTCAGATTTTATAAAAGACATTTTTAAAAGCCCAATTTACAGCCGTATATTTTCTTATGATGTAATTTATGAAAAAGACGTCTGTACTAACAGGTGCTGTAACACTGCTGTTGTCGGATTTTATTGTTTGGTGATAAATGTAAACAATATTTCTAAGGGGAGCTATGTACTGTGATGTAAAAGTCTGGGCAAAATGTATATAATCCTTGTAGATAATTGTGTATTTGATTATAATTACTGATTGTAAAGATTTAATAAAACATGTAAATATTCTGGTCTAGTTTTAATTTGAATTTTTAGCATCGCTTTATATGTTTATACTTTGATATTTCTTAACATTTTTTCACTGCGTCTTCCCTTTAATTTTCACTTTACTGCAGGGGAGTAGATTTGGGGGCCACCTTTGGGAATAGATACATGAACTTACATTCAACAGTTTTACAACTCAGCGAGTGCCAGCGACCCTCGGGGTAGAGCTGGTGGCCCATGGTGGCAATGCTGCTAGCTTGTTCATGCTTCGAGTTTCCTTGTCTTTAATTAACTCAGTTGTCCTTTCAGTGTTGTCATCAGAGTCACACGCACCTCTGCCGTTAGCGCCCGTGGGGTCGTTTTCTGTCAGCAGTGGCTTTCAGACGCTGTGACGCTCCGCGCTCCGTCAGCGCTGTGCCAGGCTCCCTGAGCTCAGATGTGGGGAGGGCCCCCATCAGGCCACCAGGGCTCCTTGACAACCGCTTTCTTTAAAGACGAGCAAACCGGTGACCAGGCAAAGGAACGGGTCCCTTGCTCCTTCCGCTGTGCCGTTCCCTCCCTCCTGTCTCAGTCCTCACTCCTTCTTTCACCTTCATTTGGGATTCTGCTCACCTTTTTTGCTCAGCCACTCCCGTCCCAGCAGCAATTGACATTTGGAAATGACAACATTCCTTCTTAGTTTCTTCAGGCAGCAGGCCTTTGTTCCGCTAGGACAAAGCACCACCGTTTCAGGAAGACTTCGGATCCAGTAGTATCTCTTGGAAGACTTCAAAGGGAAGGCTGCTTTTCTGAAGGAAGCAAACTTGAGGTCTGTCTGCTAAGAGAAGTTAAGGGTTAATTGAGAAGGGTGTCAGCATTTGCCTGCTAGTAAGGCTTGCAGTCTCAGAGCCTTCGAAGCCTGGAGGTCTATAGTTTTTATCTACTCTCTTCAGTGAAGCCCATGGGAGGCCTCTGACAGACCCTGGGGACTGTCTCTAAGCCCTAGAAGAATGCACTCGCCTCCCAAATGACAGGAGCAATGCTTAAGTTCAAAAGCCCTATGCTGTGTCGTAGAGCACGTTTCTGCCCTCGGTTCTGTCTTGCTGAAACAGCAACAGGCCATGCTGAAAAATAATCTGGACAGAATAAGATGGGATTTCTTAAATCAGGAAGAGTGAAAACCTCCCTCACATGGCTGAGGAGCGAACCAAAGTGCCTAAAAAGATTAGTCAAAGATAGAAGATCTCCACACTAAGGAGCTGGCTGTTACCCTCCCGCTGACGTCACCACCACCCCGGTGCTGGAGTTTCACAGCCACCTGAAGTGCATCCTTCATAGGAATCCCCACCTTTGTCTTTTCTGAACCTCTTAGGAAAGCCAGTGGCCTCAGGCCCAGGAGGCAGTCTGACAACCACTGCCAGCAAGCTAGTCTTGACACTCCCTTTCCTCATTCTCCCCTCCTCCGGTCTGCACCTTCCATGTGAAGAGTAAACCAAATTCTGGCCTGGCTGGTGTGGTTCCGTGGATTGAGCACCGGCCTGCAAACCGACGGGTCGCAGGTTCGATTCCCAGTCAGGGCACACGCCTGAGTTTGTTACAGAGCAGGGGTGCCGGGGCACCCAACGATTCTCCAGCCCCGCTCTAGGTCCATTTTGCACGCTGCCAATGGAAAGACATCTCTCAATACCAGAGACTTGTGAAAAGGAAAAGAAGTATTTATTTACATGTTATACAGGCCTGGGATAATGACTTAAGGTCTCCTTTAAAATACTAAAGTTCTCTAGAATACCCATAAACACCCACAGTCCTTCCTTCCCCCCCTGCCCAGTCCAGGGTACCGTATCTCAGGGAAAGAAGTAGAAGCGCGATACAGGCAGATTCTCGGTTCCAACACCATCCGCTGTGTCGCCACTGCGATCCCCAAATTAATCCAAAGAACTCCAGTTAATCCAAAACCATGTGGCACCTCATGGCCCACCAGCAAGAGTCCTTTTGTTGCGGGGAAATGAAGCGACCAAACTCCTGAGAGGTAAAGGTCACAGACCCTTTATTACACGCGTGGGCCCTCGGGAGTAAACTCCAAATCGAGAGCCCTGAACAAAGACATGAGCTGGCTTATATACTTTTTAGAGATACATAGCATACGTAGCATTTCGGGAGTCAGGTTACAAGCAAGTCTTCAAAAAAGTAAAACCTGATTACAGAGAATAGATAAAGTTTCAAGGATTTTCTAGGGTTGTAAAAGTATATATCATATGAGGTGTCATAGGCAAGCAGATTTACTAAGGCAGTGAGATTGCCTCAGAAAAGCTGTTCCCCCATCTGCATTCCTAGATAACGCTTTAGTGGGGGGTTTACATTTGGCTGTTTTCCTGCCAGGTACCATGGTTGCAAATCAAAGCAAGCTACAGGTTAGAAGCACACTTAAGCTATTTGGCCAAAACTGCAGAACACAAAGGGTTAGTTACAGATTACAAGTTTACAAGCAGTGTGAATTTCACTTTCATTTGGCCAGGAGTCACAGCTTGCTCTCTAGGCCTGTTTCTATTATACTACTTACTATATTTCTAACAAGACGTAAAATATTCTAAGGTTATAATATCCCTGTTACACTTTCACCCCTTTCCTTCCAGGCAAAGTCTCTGCTGCTTCCTAGGCCGTGTGGCAAAAAAAGACACCCAAAGCCACGTGGTCCTGCCTGTCTCAGGCTGAGGGGTCCCCACTCCTCAGCCGCGTGGTCTGAGAGCGTCCTTCCCGCAGCGTCTCTCCTGCACTCCCCCAAACCGCTGAGAGAGAGCCCAGCACTGCTGCTACATCTTGCTTCCCAGCCTCCCAAGGCGCGTGGCCAAGGGAGCCCCAAAGCTGTGGGGTTCTCCCCTCTCACCAAAAGCCGCGTGTTCCAAGCGAGAGATATGGCTGCTGTGTCTGGGTTTAAATCCCCCGCGCCAACCTTCCTTTGCAGCCCTCATTTCCGACTCCTCCTTCAATCGGCTACACCTGCCAGCACTTCATATTCCTCCAGTTTTTCTGGGCTGCCATGTTAGCTGTGGGCAGGGGGGACCCCATGGCCCAGAGCCAACCATCTCCAAGTTTTCACGCAGGCGCTGTGTCTAGGGGGAGTTGCCTCTCGGCTACATCCTGGGTGGAAATCTCCTCCATCCCCCTGGCTCAAAGCCTGGCCACAGCTATTTAACATATCCATGGAACCAGTTAAAGGTTATAGATATGTTAAATGACTGTGGCAGAGGCTGGCTGCAAAGCTGCTCCCATACCCAACAGCTCTGAATGGCCATGCTCTATGAGCCCCATCCCCCACCCAGTTCAGACCTGTGGGGGTGAGAACATTCTATATACATATTTCTAATATTTCCTGGATACCTTGAGTTCTGGACCCTACTACAAGTCCTTGTTTGGGCCCATTTCTTGGCTACACCCTGTAACAAGTTGAGGCCCAGGTCCCCAGTAGGGGGCACGTGAGAGGCAACCACACATTGATGTTTTTCTCCCTCTCTTTCTCCCTCCCTTCCCCTCTGTCTAAAAATAAAATAAATAAAGTCTTAAAACAAAAAAAACAAGTTCTCAAGTCAGTCCCAGACAGCCGATCTCTTTAGAAGGGTTGATTTGCTCATTCAGCCACTCTCCTGCGTTATCTAAGGCATTATGCTAATTGTCCTCCAGCCCCAATTGTTTTAATGCATCAATTAAAAAAAACACACACACACACAAAAAAAAAACTTCTGAAGTTCTGTGGTCTCAGTCTCTAATTGTTACTTCCTATTCCCTCAGCTCATCCACTCATAATTTTCAGTACCTCCATCCAATCCATTGATCCTAGTTTCTCCAAATCCATCACCCTTTCTGGTGGCCTTGCTTCCCCACCCAGCCACCTTTAATTAATCTTTCTTCCTCTGTTGCACTAACTGGGCAAAACTTGAACTCTGATTAAATGCAGCCACTCACTGATTCTGCACCTAAATTTAAGTATCTGTTGGAACTGGGTGAAATCATACTCCCCACTGCTACTGCTGACTGGCCTCACTTTAAGTCATGACTATAGATCTCAAGCAAGATGCCGTACTTTCCCAAATCCAACCACGTTTCTCTAGCTAATTTATTTTCCCTCTCTGAGACAACTTCCATACCCTCTTTCTTTTCCAACACTCTCCACTCCTCCCCTGCACTCACCTGATGATCTTACCCCATACTGCATTGAAAAAATTGATGCAGATGATGATGATGACCTCAGCCACCAACCTGTCTGCATGCTGCATGATTTGTATTGGAATTTATCATGGTAGAAATTTGCCTGCACATATCCTAGAGTTTGCCTTCCTATTGGAGAGCTGGAACCCACACATTGAAAAATGGAAGAATCCAGCTGCTGGACTCAAAATCTACCCTTCCCCCCAACTAACTGTTACAGAACAAGGGCCGGGGACATCCAACGATATCCCAACCTGCACCAGGTTCGTTATGCTTGCTGCCAATGGAAAGACGTCTCTCAATGCCAGAGACTTGTGAAAAGGAAAAGAATTATTTATTTACAAGTTATACAGGCTTGGAGTAATGACTTAAGGTCTCCTTTAACTAAAGTTCTCTAGAATACCCGTTCTCTAGAATATCCACAAATGCACACAGTCCTTCCTTCTCCCCCTGCCCAGTCCAGGGTACCGTATCTCAGGAAAAGAAGTAGAAGTCCGTGATTCAGGCACATTCTCAGTTCTGGCACCATCTGCTGTGTTGCCACGGCGATCTCCAGTTAATCCAAAACCATGTGGCACCTTCTCATGGCCCACCAGCAAGAGTCCTTTCACCCCTTTTCTTCCAGGCAAAGTCTCTCCTGCTTCCCAGGCCGCGTGGCAAAGGAAGGCACCCAAAGCTATGTGGTCCTGCCTCTGTCTCTCAGGCCGAGGGGTCCCCACTCTTCCAAAGCCTCGTGGTCCAAGAGAGCCCTTCCTGCAG
>PVJI01017047.1:0-36683 GCA_004026765.1 Micronycteris hirsuta | reverse complement strand
TCTCTTGGAAGAGATAGACCTGGAATCAGACAAAATTCATGGTTCTTCTTTTAAAATATAAAAAGTACATTGTTAGCAGTAAAAATAATGAAGATCAAATTTGATTTGGCAGATCAAATTCTGTGAAGAAACCTAAGGAAGGCTTCATAAAGCCATTATATTTGATTTGGTTCCTGCAAAATATATAGAAATGCTAGACATAATTGAGATAAAAAGATGTATCTTTTGTTCTTGTATTCCCAATAAGGACAGGGCATTTGTTCAATTAAATGTTGAATGAGGAGAATTTAGGGAATTAGATGGCATACAGGAGGGTGTAATTAAGTGGAAAATAAAATTGGAATGGGAGAGCAGGTGCCTAAGGGGGTTTTTCAAAAGGTGGAACTCAGCCCCATTCAAAATACGGCCTACAGGCCTCCCCCTGGTGTGCGCGGTGGGGGAGGGGGACGGCTAAGGTGCAGAGTCCCAGGCAGTCCGGCTCACCTACAGACCTGCACCTCTGCAGGTGAGGCTCACAGACACAGTTGTGTCATTTGCATCAGTACACCAAAGTTTTAGGAACACTGAGCTAAACTGAGAAGAGTAAATTGAAAATGTAGAGTACCGTAAGATGAAAGTTTAATTAGAAGTAACAAAAAATTAGAATTAACAAATTAAAACTAACATACCTGAGGCGCTCACATTTGTAAAATTCATTCAACAAATATTAACTGACAATAGTTATGTCATGGGCCCAGTTCTGGGCACAGTGGTGAACAAAAACCATTAAATTACTCCATTAACCTCAAGAAACATACATTCTAATGGAGAAAATGCATCAAACAATTACCTAGATAATAAGATCAGCTTGTTTGGTAGAAGGTAAGGCCAGGAGATCCGTGCAGGAGGACCTTGAGGATGTGGCCTGAGGGCTGTGACAAAGCCAGCATGTTCAGGTCAGGGAACAGGAGTCACATTGGAAAGAGCAGGGCAGAGGCTGAGGGCAAGAAGAGCTCAGTTTGCAGCTTCCTGGACAACGTGAGGTCAGGGTGGCCCGACCTGGGTGAGTACGGAGAATAATGGAATGGGATGTGGTTGGAGAAGTGGGTAGGAGATAAATTCAGTAGGGCTTTGGGTGACTGGCTGTCCTGGAGTGCAGGGATGAAGGACTTCCTGGGACACAGGAGTCTGGGTAGTAAAACCATGCAAGTCCCCGGCAAATCGGGACATGGCCTGTGGATGGTCACCAGAGGCCAAGGGAAGGTATTTGGGTTAGAAGAGTAACAAGCTTCAAATGAAAAGTTTTAAGTAAGTCTAAAGTATGATGCAAATTATATTTCCAAGGATAACCCAGGGTTCTGGGTGGAAATTTATTGAAATAACGGTCGTCAGAGGGTTTGACGTGCTGCAGGTGAAGACAAATGTTGTTGGACCAGGTAGTGATAATGGAGACGGAGAGAGGTGAATAGGTTCAAGATATGTTTTAAAAGTAGAAAGAGCCCTGGCTGGGTGGTTGAATTGGTTGGTACGTCATCCCGTATTACAAAAGGTTGCGGGTTTGATCTGCAGTCAGGCATGTACAAGAGGCGACTGATCGATGTTTCTCTCCCTGTCTGTCTTTCTCTACCCCTTCCTCCTTCTCTCAAATCAATAAACATATCCTCAGGTGAGGACCAAAAAAAGAAACAAAAGATGTTGCTGGTAACTTGGAGGTGAAAGGAAGGAAAAGGAAGAATCCAGGGTGACTATGGTACTGCCTTTCACTGGAGTGTGCGGCAGTCAGGAAGCCACAGCGTCTTCCTGGAGGTCTCAGGTGGGCAGTTTGCATATATGTCTGGAGCACTAGTCAGGGCTGGACTAATGACGAAGTAATGGAATTGAGGAACTGGATGGGTTTAGCTACTGGCAATCACACACTGCAGCACCGTCTGGCTGGATGTCTCCTCAGAAGTCTGTCTCCGTGATTGTTCTTCTATCAGCACGTCCACTGCGGTACAGAGCTGACACCGAAAGAGGGCCCCACCCAGCCCCGGATCCGGAGGCCTGGTCATCCGGCAATGCTGACTCTTGCCTGAGTTAACACAGGAACCCCTCTAGAGGACATCTTTATAGTGATTCAGTGATCAAGATTTGCTTTAAAATCTCTCCTTTGTGTTCAGCCTTCATCTTAAAAGAAGGAGAGGAACGGGATGCAAGAACTTGTGTCTTTCTTTAGAATTTAGCCATTTCTGTGTGACATGAGGCCACCGCTGAATGGCAGAATACTGAACCTGCGTGCGTGCATGCATGTTGTATGAAATCTGGAATCATCACTCTTTTGCCTAATTTTTCCCCTGAGAACACAGATCAACAAGATGTTGTTAGTTTGCATAGGGATGGAATAGAAGCATGTCCAAACAGCATGCCTGCAAAGACTAAGCTCACAGTATCAAATAAAAAATAAAAAGGAATCCTGTCATCTCCCAGAACAGCCTCTATTCTAGATAGCAGTTCAAATAATATTTAAATGGCTTCTGAAATAGTTTCTCAAGGTAAAGTTCTTTGTGTTTTGGTGGGTTTTTTAAGGTTATTCTGGTTTGCCTGTGTTTTAGCTCACGGCATTCATCCCAATCAGTTTTATTTCCTCAAAGGTTTCCTGTCTTCCCCCGCCCCCACCCCACCCTGGCCTCTGCCTGTATTTTGCTGGATCCAGTGGTCAAAGTGATATCCTGGGCTGGAATTAAATCATTATGGCTTCCGATCCTCTTACCTGCCCACCTGCAGGGCTTGTTGTTTAGACACAATTACAAGAACAAATGAGCTGTTTCCCTTAATAATAGAGTTTACTTAAAACATGATTCTTCAAATGAACTTTTAAGCTAGAAAATTATACCTGTGGAATTTCAACCAGCAGGACTCATTTATTACTGGAAAGATAATTTCTGTTATTTTCAGTTCTAACTTCATGGTTTTGAAATTCAACCCTAAACTCAAAAAAACATGGCTTTCTAGTTAAGGTAGAAAGAGTGATGCTTTGCTTCCCCCGTGTGGCAGAGTTTGATATTTCATGCTATAGAAATCAGATTTACATCCAAAACAAAAGGAGGAAGCAAGACAATCAAGAGATTTATTTATTTATTTTATTTTATTTTAAATTACCCATATCATGACTTTCTTTTTTGAACAATAAAAAGGATACAGTGAAAAAAGCCAATAGCTATGTTATAGCAGCCTTAGAGAAAATTCCTTATTTTTCTTCTAAACTTCAAAAGTCAGTGAGCAGCCTTCTACAACTATAAAAAATAGAGAACATTAAGGTTTCTTTTTAGTTCACGCAATACTGAAGGGGAAGTCAACCATAAGTTCATCCATCACTTCAGGTCTTTTATTTTATAAAATGTCAGGGCTGATTTAAATATTATTAAAATGATATCCCTCTAAATAAAGGAAAGTTCCTATTCACCAGAAAATGGTGTGTATGTCATGTGGAAAACGGAAGTTTGGAAGTGCTGGCACCAGGGACAGCACCACTTACCTAGGAACTCGTCCTCCTGATCCGGAGACTGAGGGCAGGCGGCCAGGTCTCCTGAGTGACCTAACCTAAGACACAGGAGACGTGGCAGGAACAGCACTTCAAGTGAGGGACCCAGGGAGAGCCACCCTGAGACACACCATTTTCCTGAACGCTCTGCTCTGAGTGTTCTTCCTGGGCCAGCATGTGGGTGACCCTGGGGGCTTGTGGGAAATGTATCATCTCAGCCTCATGCCAGACTCTACAGACGCAGAGGCTGCATTTTCTAAAAAATCTGCAGGTGATTCACATGCACTTTACTATTTGAGAACCATGGGCTCGAACAGGGGTGTCAAACTCATCCCCACCAGGGGCCACATTAGTCTTGTGGTTGCCTTCAAAGGGCCAAATGTAATTTTAGTACTCTATAAATGTAACTACTCCTTAGCTAGGGGCAAGGAGCTCGGCGCTGCCGCCGGGTAGAAACAACGGGCTGGGTGGGATAAAACAAGGTGGAGGGCTGGATTCTGCCCGCGGGCCTTGTGTTTGCCACCTGTGGCCACTAGAATAAATAAACAACCAAGATCCACCCACTGGGAAGGAGCTGTGGTGGTCAGAGAAAATAACCACGATGAAAATGTGAGCCCCAAACTGAAACTGACAAAGGGAGCATCCAACAGCAGGTGGAGGTTTACGATCAGGTTCCCGGGGAGAGTGTGGTGACTTCCAGGGGCAGAAGAAGGAGGCATTCACTCAGTCAGTGGTGATTATAAATTCCCCTGAGCTGTCCCACTGAGAGGTCATCAGAAGAATGGCGGTGGTACTAAAACGGCACTGGGTAATAGGAACGGTGCTGGACGCGGAGCGAGCCCATCGCACCGCCGGGCCCGTGCTGAGCGCTCTACGTGCACTGTTTAATTGGACACTTACAACAACACTGAAAGTAGTGTAACTGGGGTGCGACCGGATGAGCACTGTGCCCAAATCAAGGAACTACAGAGTGGAAAAAGCAGGATTTGAGCCCAGATTCTTAGTCTAGCATGCACTAAGGCAAATTTGTGCCAGAACATACACTAGGCTAAAGAAGCAATTCTCAAACTTTTGTGTACATGTATTCTCAAATGTTGTGTGTATGAAATATTTCTTAGGTGTTTGTTAAAATGCAGAATCTCGAGCCCCAGTGCTAAACTTGTGAATCAGGGAGTCTGCTCTAGGCCCACTGATCTACTTCTTAACTGTCATTTCCAGGTGCTTCTGAGGCAAGAGGTACAAGGATGACTTTCGAAGAAATATTGTCCCAATGACAATAGAGAATGTTTGCTTTCATCTGTGTTATGGATTTAGTTTACATGTGAGATATTATCTACACAAAAGATTCTGAAAATCGATCTTAGCTTAGCGTCCAAAGTCTTTTACACCCCACCTCCCAGACCTGCTCCTGCCGTGCTCGGCCTGGGACACTGAATTCCGCAGGGCAGCTCCTGTTTGCACTGAGAGACCTGGGGAGTGGGGGCAGGTCCACATGAAGATGCAATGATACTCCGTATCAGGGTTTTACTGCCGCCTCCTATTACCAGATTCATTGACATCTGCTGGGCCTTCTTCTCTGGAACACTCAATACTGTTTTTCTAATATTCACTTCTCATTTTTAAACTAATTCATCTAAGTATGCCCATGTTATTTACATTAAAAATACACCAAAGTATATGACTTTAACAAATTAGGTATCTCAAAGCCTTTAAACACTTATTGAAAACCTAAACTTTTTCAAAAATCAAATATGTCAAATGCGCTGAAATACTTGTGAGCCCTTAAAAAGCAAAACACTAATAAGATATTACAGTAATTAAAGCAACTCTTGAGTTGACTAAAATTGTCCTAAGCGTGGATTTAAAAGTGCTTCTTCCTACTCTATTCCATTCTATCCTTATTCTATTTCTCCCTAGCGGGTATTACTCTGAGTTGCATCATCTTCCCCCCTAAATTTCTGGGCTGAAGTCCTAATCGCCAGTATCTCATAATGTGACTTATTTTGAAATGAGATGATTATACGTGTAGTTAGTTAAGACGAGGTCACACTGGTGTAGGGCTTCATCTTCTCCAAGATGATCCAGGTCCCTACAAATGGAGGAAGTCTGGGCACACAAGGAGAGCACCACGTAAAGATGAAGGCCGAGAGCAGGGCGATGCCTCCACACACCAGGGTGTGCCGAAGACTCCCAGCAAGTCCAGACACTGGGGGCGATGCGTGGCACAGACTCTCCCTCAGGAGGAGCCAACCCCACGTGCACTTTGACTTTGGACTTCGGGGCTCCAGAACTGTGACACTGAACACTCTGTCATTGAAGATACCCCATCTGTGGTACTTTGTTATGCCAGGCCAAGCAAACCCATGCAGCCATAATTTCACTCACTTTAATCAGAGCAGTCAGGGCAAAACTCACATCAATGAGGGCTGTGGGTAAAGGTTGGTAATAGATGACTGAGACCATGGAACTAAACAAAGTATTTATTTCTAAGCAACAACAGATAAAGGGTACCTCCCTGGAAGTTTTGGTTATAGATGTGAAACTTAACTTTATGACCTTAGAAATTGCTAATGCAGAATCAAGGATTTAAATAAACACATTTCCAACCAGGTTTTTAAACATGGCTTTTTAATTTGCTCATTATAATAGAAAAATTTTAGGATGTAGACCATTATTTTTTTTTAAAGATTTTATTTATTTATTTTTAGATAGAGGGAAAGGGAGGGAGAAAGAGAGGGAAAGAAATATCAATGTGTGGTTGCCTCTAGCGCGCCCCCTACTGGGGACCTGGCCCGCAACCCAGACATGTGCCCTGACTGGGAATCAAACTGGTGATCCTGTGATTCACAGGCCAGTGCTCAACCCACTGGGCCACACCAGCCAGGGCTATTTTTTAAAATCACTTCTAAATGTTAGTACTTTGAAAGTACAGAAAACTCTTTGAGTTTCTGAACTACTCAAAGAGTTAACTCTGTGGGTGGCTCTTAACAAAAATATCATCTCTGTTCCCACAGTTCTTCACCATGAATTCTAGTCCTCCTAAAAGAGTGTTGGTGTTGACTCCAGGGCATTTTTGCCTTAGTCTGTTACCTGTTGTCACAGGGCCCTTTTGTGCTTACACTTTCCTTACTAGATTAAGAACTGCCCAAATTAGTAGATGTGACAATTCAGGAGTATTTTGGATTTTTATCACCTCAGTCTTCCCTAATACTTTATCTAAGTGTCTTATCTGAGTGTCCTTTCTGCCATATTGACAGCCCACTAAAGTATGTCTCCTCTTGCCAGAATAGAGCAAACCCCTAGGGATAAAAGTAAGCAAGCCTGGGACCTGGGCCTCTGGGCCCCAGTACTCATCACACTCAAGACTACAATATTCACTGTCTCCGACCTGCCATCTGCCTTGTTTCCACGGGCCAGTAGGGGGCGCAGCCATCTACTACTCAGACCAACAGAGTAATAATGGCTTTGCTTTGACTCCTGGAAACCTTCAGAGGAAGAATCAGAGGACTTGATAGGGATGTACATTCAGACCACAAAAACAGAGGTGCAGTCTAACCTATAGATTTCCTGTTCATCCCCAGCTCAATACCTCATAGAAGAGTAAGTTGCCAGAAAAAGGGTCCTGTACGGTCTTGGGCAACAGGGAAGGAAATCTGTGGCTGCAGAGCTGAGATGTTGTTGAGACCTGGGCCTTTGATCAGGAAAGAGCAAGTGAGGAGCCTGAGGAGATGATGGTTATCAGCTGCTCTGGCCTGGGGGCACTGACTGGGGAGGGGAGGTTCACCCACCTCATCGTCACAGATAAATCCTTGTGGACTGGGTTTTAGTGACTCTTATTTCCTCTGTGGAACCGTCCTTCTTTGTTTAACAGGCCCTGCCTTGACTCTTGGACAAGAGAGTTGCAACCAAACCAACCACAATCCTTTCCAGGACTTTCTTGTGGAGTTAATATGGAGAAATTTTCCATGCAGGTGGGGTCTGCGAGAAAACTGTGGATCCAGGATCACTGAGAGCGATAAACCAATCTCGTGGAGAAAGACAGTCTGTAGGAGAGAATGAAGGGAACACACCAGCAGAGAGAGAGAGAGAGAGGGAAAGAGATGACCACATCATTTAAACAGTCGATCTAATCCCAAACCTCACCTTTTTCAGACTCTTGAGCCAATGAATCATTTTCTGCTTAGGTTAATTTGAGTTAATTCCTGTCACTAGAAAGCAAGAGAGTTCTGCCTAATACACACACCACAAGGCAAAGTCCTTGGATCAGACAAGGACTCAGATGATAGAACGTGTATCTTTCATTTTCAACACTGTGCGATTTTCCTTATTTTATCTCATTTTATCCTCAAAAAAATATTATGGTTGGAACTGTGTTTATGTCTCTTTCTAGCTTATTACCTTGCCCAAGATCATGAAGCTAAAATGAGGTAGAGGGCTATTCAAATGCAGATGCTGTTCCACCCCAGAGTCCTGGCAGTGAACTTCACACTCAATACCTTCCTCTCTGGAGGTTCCTAATTCCTGTCCCTGACAGGGCTCAGTAATAAACCCCTGTTCAAAACCTGTTGAATTTAACACAGCCACTGGTCACTCTCCAGGGGTCCAGGGCTTTATCACATTGGTGATTCAGCTCTTACTGCTGGTTGGGGGATCATTTTGTTGTCTGACAGACTTTAGAATTTTACATGTTTCCTTTTGTTGAGATATTTAATCTGTTGACGTTTCCAAGACGCATTTGGCTTGCAGTCCAAAACAACTGTTTGACACACTGAAGAATGTTTTATCACTTCTCCAGAGAATAAAGTGTTTGTGAGAGAGAACATTTCACTCCGGCCCCATGCCACTCCACTGCTTACCTACCGACAGCTGCTTTAGGCAAAATTACAGCCTCTTTAAAAAATATTTCTCATAACAATGTTCTCTTTGAAAAATTAGGTCTGGTCTTCTGCCAATTGGAGATTTGATGTAACCAAAGATCTTAATGCAGCTAGAGAGCTAAATTCACTGACAACAGAAAGAGAAACTTTCGCAGATGTGCTGTTTGCATTCCTACTGTGAAATAAGATCTGACGCCCGCACAAATCTGGGAAGAACTCCCACCAGAGCTGTGGACATTTTGTTTTGCGATGAGAAATCTGGTTTGGGACAGAAACCACTCTGCTTTCTGTCCAACAAGACGGACTCCTTCTTTTCCGATGTTCTCCTGTGAATCCTCAAAGCACCATTGGCCGACAAACAGCGATGGCTGGGAGGAAGGAAGAAATTCTAGAGAAATAAACGGAAACTCTGGAAGTGCTGAACTCCATTGATGAATTCACTGTGAATCATATTGCTCTCCATTTTCTCCAAGCTTCCAACTGTTCAGCAAGACATTAAAATTTTTGGAAATGGCAAAAAAAAAAAAAAAAAAAAAGAAAAATCAAATACAGTCTTTGAGATATCAGGAGGTTGTTGGGCATTTACAGTGTCAGGTCATCCCTTTTTTAGGAAAACTTGAATTCATGTTGAAGTATTTTGGAAATTCTGCAATAATATTCTTGATAAGATTCACTCAAAGGGTTAAAAAGGAGGGAAGAAAATAGTCCTTGAAGTTATTAAAGAGCTGAAGCATTTAAAACTTTTTCTGTGATTTCAAAATACTCAAATTTTAGAAGCAATTTGTAAGAGAATGGTCTAGGTCCTCATCTTTTATTAGGGTATAGAATAGAATGCTTTATTATTTTTAAATATAAACAAATAGAAGCATTTAAAAAATTCAATTGTGATTAAAAAAAATTTTTTTTATCCTCACCGGAGCACATTTTTTCATTGCTTTTAGAGCACAGGTGGCAAACACCAGGCCCACGGGCTGAATCTGGCCCCCCACCTTGTTTTATCTGGCCTGCACCTGGTTTCTGCCAGGCAACAGTGCCGAGCTCTCACTGAACTGTTAAGGAGCAGTTACATTTATACAGTCCTAAAATTATATTTGGTCCTTTGAAGGCAACCATGAGGCTGAGGTGGCCCCTGGTGAAAATGAGTTTGACACCCACTGTTTTAGAGAGAGGGGAAGGGAAAGAGAGAGAAACATTGACTGGCTTACCTTCTCGAAAGTGCCTTGACCGGGGATCAAACTCACAACCCGATATGTGCCCTGACCATATATATGCTCCAACGAACTGAATCACGTCAGGACTCAATTAAGATTTTGATTATTTAATATCTTTCACTTCTCTATCAATGATTTCTAAGATAATAAATCTCCAACATGCAAAACCACATTGAATTGAGTTTCATGTCCATAACCAGTAAGTTCTTGGAGGCACCCTTTATTACCTGTTGCTTAGAAATAAGTTTTATTTGAGTTGAAGAGATATTTTTGTGGCCTCCTTTTCTTGGATAATCTCAACCTGTGGAGACAGACTATTCACCTGACTTTATATAGCAGGGATGTCAAACTCATGTTCACTGGGGGCCACATCAGCCTTGCAGACACCTTCAAAAGGCTGAATGTAGAGCTCCTTGCCCCTAGTTAAGGAGTAGTCACATTTATACAGTCCTACAATTACATTCGGCCCTTTGAAGGCAAGCGTGAGGCTCAGGTGGCCCCCAGTGAACATGAGTTTGACACCCCTGGTAGAGGGATGGGAGCTGAAGGGGAAAGCTAATGGGCACAAGTTTCTCTCTGGGTGATGGTAGTACTTTAAAAGCGATTGCGGTGATGGTTGCATAACTCTGTAGATACACTAAAATCCCCTGTATTATATACTTTAAATGGGTGATTTGGTATGGTGTATGTATTATATCTCAATGAAGCTGTTATAGTAAAAATAAAAAAGATGACTAGGGATTTATATTTACCCTTGACTCCAATGTTCTCAAACATAAACAAACATCAGCATCACCTGGAAAATGTGTTCAGACACAGATGGCTGGACACATTTATTGCTTCTGAGTAAATAGTTCTGGGAGTTTGCGTACCTACATTCTGGGGTGAGCCTGAGGCTGTGGTCTGGGGGCTACACTTTGAGACTACTGTTCAAAAACAGCCAACTTTTGAAGCAAAAAAAGCCCTTGCCGCAAACAAAGCTGTGCCCCCGGCCCATCACTACACAGCCCACGGGTGTGCACAGGTTGGTGCCCGAGAGGATAAAAGAACTTGCGGGGTGTCAGACACCAGCCAAATCAGGCACTATCGCAGGAGGGGATAAAACCCAGCTAGCCTCATGCTGAAACATTGCCACACACTAAGGAGAAGGTTCGGCTTTAGCACTTGTTTATGAACAGCTGTGGGCAAAGCTGTGTAATTACTAGTCCCGGTAGTTGGAAGAACAAACTAAGCTTTTCAGGGAACTTGCTCTCCTCACTGACTCGTGAGTGAAGCCCCACTTCCCTCACACATCGCTTTTCTTTCTCAGGGGTTAAGGCATATCGGCCTTGCAGCCTTATTTGAACTTTTATTTAATTAAGCATATATCTATTCTTAGATTTGGAAATACATCATGGTTTAAAATAACAGCAGGTACTCTGATTATATCTCTCTCCCTCATCTCTCCTACCTTTCTGTGTCATGGTTCCAAGCTTACCAGCTATTTGACTTTGACATTGGTATCTCGATGCCTCAGTTTTCTTATCTATACAATGGGGATATGGTACTACTTCTGAGGGCTATAGAGAAATTTAGAAGAGATGGAGAATGGACAGTGCTTACAAGAGTGCCTGGCTCATAGCAATACTCAATATAGTAGTTTCTGGAACCTAAATTTCCTCAATTCTTCAGATCAGAGAGTGGCTGCCCTGTACCTTAACACTCAACTAAATAGCTGCACCCCTCAGTTTATGTGTCTATAAAAAAAACCAACGGGTAGTTCTGAGAATCTAAGAGAAGAATACATGCTCTCTAAGTCAGTCTGATTGTCACTTGTTATCTCTGGCTCCAACCCAATAGACTTGTGTTTGGGTCACCTGCTACTATAATGCAGCTATTTCTCTCTGAACTTAATTGCTTTGCCCAAGGTACCTTCCTTCTCAGGGTGTAAAGCGAAAGACAAGAAGCCCCTTAGCAATTACTATCTGAGCTGGCCTGTTTGTTGGAGCTGCAGAGTCCCCGAATAACAGATTAGCAATGGTTGAGGAAGTGTTTGATGGGATTCTTAGCTGAAAACAACCAGACACTCCTTAACATGTTTCAACCTAAGAAGAAATTATTAAAATATAATAGGGAGCTTCCAGAATCTCAGGAAGGGCCGAGAATCAGGGTTGAAGGCCACACAGACAGAAGCAATACCCAAAACATACTGCAGGCCCTTCAGTGAAGACCCCAGAGCCGCTGCTACTGGGCACAGGAACCTTAGCTCACTGCACACAGTACGCCAGGTGCTGCTGTTCAGAGCTTTGCCTGGGCTGATTGTATACACAGAATGTTTCATTGTCACCTTGAATTTAATCATCTCACATCATACTGCCCCCTTCATGTCACTGCTCTTCAGGTCAGAACCACACGTGAAATCACGTATCAGGGTCTGGTGGTAAAGAGACTGGGAAGAAGAGTTTCTGCTTCTCTCATGTGAAGGTGAAGCCACAAACAGAGGAAGTGTGATCCAACTTTCTGGGCAGCACGGAATCAAAACAAATAACCCTACAAACGAATAAGCCTGAGGACAGCCTTTCAGAGTCAGCAAGGTGAGGAGGAAGGCGCAGAGAGTCACACACACCTCTAAGCAGGCACAGAAGTACTTCACAGGCTGGAGGACCTGGTCAGAACAGAGTGCAGACACACAGGCTGACAGCCGGAGTCCCCACTGGGATACCAGGACTCGTCAGGCATCAAGAACAAATGCCAACACCCAAAGACCACAGGCATGGTGTTCTCAGCAGAGACCAGGCTGTGGCAGAGGACGGTACTCGACCAAATGCCCCTCCCTGCTGCCAAGGTGGTATTTGAAGCCTCTAGGAACTTGGTTCACTACAGGAAGCTGAAAGCAGAAGAAGGAGAGAACTCTTGAGTGCAAAAGCCTAGAGACCCTTATAGAGAACCATTCCTCACATTGTGGGGATTGTAGCTCAGCTCTCACTTTAAAAAACTCAGTGGGACGCAAGATTCCGCAGACAGGTTTTCCCGTGGGGAAATCAGGCCTGCATTGTACCTAGAAAACGCTATGAGACTTGCTCTTGCTAAAACTCTCTTACCCTGGATTAAAGCAACAGTTGTTTATTGCATATGTCCAAAGGAACTTCCTGAAAGTCTGTGCTACACCTCTCAAGTCCAGCCCAACCCCTTTTCCCTTTACATTTGCAAACATCCTTCTTTGATGTCCTCTCCTTTGTTGTCTATCACCTAATACGAACCTGTGCATAGTAAATGAAGACCGTTCTGATCTAATGTACCCAGAAAGACAATAAAAGCCTGTCTAGGCAAGGGTTGGCACGCTCTCCTCGTGAGAGAGTGGCTGAGGCATTCCAAGGCACTCTCTCTCTGACTTAGAGAGTGCCAGTGCAGTTCCCTTTTTATCTCCACAGGATTTACTTAGTCCGTGTGCATTTATTTACAAATCGGCCACAGCATACGGATTCTGCAGGACAGGATCTGCGACAGACCCTAACAAACCCAGTCCTACATCAGAAATGATAGTATTATCTTGATTTGACAAGTGTGGAAATAACCAAGGCAAACCAAATGAAAAAAGCAAAGCAAAGGCTATTTGTTCTGGCTACCATCACTTGCATTTTGGCAGAGACTCAAAGGCAGAGAGAGGAGGGGGAAGGCTTTGTGGTAGGAAGAAGGGAAGCTTCAGATGTGCCCTTGTTGGAAGCTGTTGGCCTGGGGAAGCTGTGGGCAGGCTGACTGTGAGCGGAGCGTCCTATGGGACTGGCTAGAGAAGCATAGTGGGCTTTCTCTGGTGGATGCTAAGCTAGAAGCAGGAACACACATTAGGGAAGGCTGGAAGTTATTAATGAACTCCTGGCCTTTTGAGGATGATTATTACAGAAGTTATTGTTCTGCTCCCTGGATTGTCACTGGAGACACCCAACTGGCTTTCTGCAAGTCTAACTGTGGCACACTGGCTTCCAGGGGTGTTTACTGGAGATAAGGGGCTGGGTTTCTGCACCAGTTGCTGAAGGTTTTGGGTCAAAGTTCTTTTTTTTTTATTTGGTCTAACCGTTAACCATTTGTATATTCAGTTTCTTACAAGTTTACCTCTTTTCTCGATCAACCGGAAGGGGATGTCCTAAGCTGCACTCAGTTATAAATGAATTTACATTTTCGCACATCAGATTTATGATGGCAAATTCTAAGGCTTCTTGTCTGTATCACTGGGATTCTCTGGCCTCGGTGAAGGTGGCTCATACACTGTGACCGAGATCCTCGGCTGGACTCCTCCAGTCCCAACGCCTCCTTGGAGGGTAGGAGTCCACACAGGGAGGGGCCCCTCGGAATGGCTTTCCCACAGGAGAGCAGTGTTTCCTGCAGATAACCAGAGCTCATTCCTCCTCGAGGACACCTCTTCACCAAAGACTCTCCAGCACACCAGCTTTGGAAATAACATTGTTATCATTGTCCCCAAAGTCTTTTGTCCTACTCCCACTTCCCCCAAAATAAAAAAGCCAGGGCTGTTCAATAACCCCCTTTTAGTTTTCTTTATACTTCCAATACTTTGATTCTCATGCGAATTCTCCTCTTCTGTCTTAAAGAAAAGATAGATATTCTCTCCTTTCTTAAGTCAAGCCCACCTCATCTGTGCTCCAGACAACCCCTTCTGACTCTCTGTGATCTGACTCTTCAATTGTTTCCTCTTTTTGCTCTCGGTGTCGTTTTAGATAAGCAAACACGTCCTGGCGCTCCGATCCCTGGCCCTCGGTGGTCAGGAGTCCTTTCAGGGGAGAAGAAAAGGATGCACCAGGGGCTTCAAACATGCTGAGAGAGACAACACTGAGAGTTTTTCACTGAGGTCGCTGCCTGTCCTTGACCCCACAGCTGGCCTCACCAGACAAAGTCCAACTTTCCGGAACAGTGGCTGCCTATCCGCGAGAACAATCCCTTCCTCCTCATGACCGTCCTCTACCAACTACTCCCCAGATTAGCGAAACTCTGCTGGGCCCTCCTGCTGTAGCCTTGGAAACCGTGCCACCTTACCCCCAAGTCAAGCTCTCCCTGAGGTCCTTCCTGTCCCTGGCTTTCTAAAATAAAACCTCCTGCTGATGGTGGTGTTGATTTTCAGTTTTTGGTGCTGTGACTTGTATATGACTACCCTGTCCTGCAGCGTTGGCACAAAGACAGCAACTTTGGAGAGACTGTTTAACCAACTCTCACAGTTAGATAAGGTCAAGTCCCTATAAGCAGGTTTCTTATTTTGTATATACTTACACATTTGTATGCATGTGCGTGTCCATATACATAAGTGTATTCCCAGTGGCTCTGCTCCTGTGACTGATCTCAGAATGATGCAGGATTTGATACAAAGAATGGTTCCAGAGGAACAGACTCTTAAGGATAAGTTCTCAGAATTGATTCTGGATTATATAGAGCTGGTTTTTCAATTTGATTAAATTTAAAGGTATTAATGTCCCTGTTTCCAGTGCTAAAAGGTACATGTGAAAAACGGCAAGCATTGCAAAAACAGTTACACAGATTGCTACTTGTATGTCCCTATAACCAAGTAGCTATAGAAGAGAAGTCCTTGGGGGTTTAAATACTTCCCTAGAGCATTTTAGTTTAGGGAGGGAGTAGTGGGGCAGGTTGGTTGCTTCTACTGTGCTGCAGGACTTTGGGGGAAGAAAAAAGTTTAGGGCTCTAAATTCCTAAGTCAAGGTCAGCATAAGGGACCTGAAAAGCCACTTGTGAGGCTCCTGTGACGATGTGGACAATCGTTGTTATTTAAATGATAAAATGACAAACCGTGAGTTGAGCTGCAGTAGACAGGAAAGGCATCTGTTGCAGGCCAGCTTACACCAGCTCCATGAGCACTGGTTTGTGGAGGACCAAGCCCCACCCATTTCTCGGCAGGGTCGGATATGGGCAGGACTCCGCTGCACAGCGGCAGGCGACCAGGGGCAGTTCACCCCAAATCTAGCTTATGGCTTGCATGATGTGCCTGTGGAAATGCTCATTGACCTCTGAAAAACAAAGGCCTGTTCCCCCACCTAAAAGGATTAAGCCATTTAGCAAACCAGCAACCTGAACACTAAAAGCAGAAGCAACTGCTAATTGCTAGAGAAGCCATTTACTAAGAAATATCTAAACAGTTCTTTCCAAAGCCAGAAATTCACTACTGAGCAGAAATGTTTTATTACTAGGAAAGTTAGAAAGTTTTAACTAAAAATCATAGACTAAAAGATTTTAGTAAAAGGTTAAACAAAACAATAGATTCACATCTCAGAAAAATGTAAATAGAACCTTCCTGTCTCCTGATAGGCAGCCAAACATCTAAGCTCTAACAAATGCAGTTAAAGAATGTCTTTGCCTACGTGTCAGTCCTCTTGAGTCTCAAAGGTACAAAGAGCAACCTCTGCATACATCTTTAACTCAGAGAGATCTAAGACTTTGAAAATATATGTTTAGCTATTAACCAGGACCTAGAGTTTTGTAGTTTAATACTGTTTCCTGGCTAAAAGGTAGATTAGCAACCACTTTATCTTAGCATCCATTTGTTTAAGCCTAGGTGAAAATTAAAGTACTCTTGTATGTCAGCCTTTTAGAGCTGTTAATGATTTTTAGTTGTCTCTACTGATTGTAAAAAGAAACCTTTTAAAAATAAAGAAAATCTTGCTGTAGTAGTTCAGCCAGTGGGAGAGAGCAAAGACTCCTGACTGGGCCCCTGCATTCTGAAAAAGAGTGTTGGACTCATTTCATACCACCTTGCCGCCCCTCCTTTGGAGCTACCCAACACCCTAAGAGGTTGCAGTAAAGCTGGTCTTCTGCAGGCATCTACACCCAATGTGAAGGATTTTTGCTCTCCTAAAGCAAAGAAATAAAACCTTCTCTTCTGTGATAATACAATACTGAAAAATGGACCCTAAAGGACAGAGGTTCAACTGTAATTGATCAACAATAAAAAACTTAAAAAATAAATAAAATGCAAAAAAAGAATGGAGGTTCAGAAAGACAACTCTCAAAGAGAAGCAAGACTGCTGGTTAAGAAAATGAAATACTAGTAGTAGCTAACCTTTATACGAGACTTTATTTTCATGATTACGCGTATGGGGAAATACTATTATTATCCTCTTTTTGCATATATAAAGCATATAGAGAGTAACGTATTTGTCTAAGTCACTCAACCAGATCTGAGTTTACCCTATTGGATTCTAAGGTCTATGTTCACCACTATACTACACTGCCTCCTCAAAAAAGAAAAATCTCTCTGGGTTGCTTTACCTGCCACAAAGGTTTGTTGTTTGAACACTTCTGTGAGAGACAGAATAATACATTACATTTAGAATCCCGCCCAACAGCCTGTACGGTTGTTGTACATGATTAACACACATTACCTGCAACTTGGGAAGTTCTTGATTTACAGGGTAGGGAAGTAGCCCTTGGAAAGCTGTTGTTGTTTGCATAAAGTATCCACCGAATCATTTCTAGTTCCTGTTGCATATAAATATCTAGGTGGTGCTCTTCCTGTGGACATTGTGGAACAGATCCTGTGCTCGGAGTGGGAGGGACAGGGAGTAGGAGACAAAGACCACGGGACAGCTGGCTGGTGTCACAGGTGATTGGCATGTGCTATTCTTTGTCCTGCTGCCCAGAATTCACTCAGTCTTGACTGTTTTTGACTTTTACTTTAATATTTGCTGCCCAAACATCTTTCCTTGTGACCAGTGCACTAGGGCTGTATGAATCTCTTTCCCTATTTAGTCCAGGAAGTTTGTTCCAAGAAATAGCCTTGGGATCTTCATGACTTACTCAGAGACGGTCTTTTTTCAGGACTTCAATACTTAAACTGCTAGATCATTATTGTCTTTGAGCAGAATGAAGATAAAAATGGCACTTTTTCTGGGCAAAAATATATTTATTTTTTCTGGCTGGAAACACTTTTTATTGCCTTCACAAATAATAGAACTAAAGTACTAACTTCATTGTTATTTTCCTTATTACCATATAAATAGCTGTTAAATTCAATTACTACCCACATTCATGCAAATTATAAAAACAGAGGAGGTTCATCTTCAGGAAACAAAAATCTAGAGTACAAAATATCTTGTATTCCAAGGACTACATAGTTTAATTATGTGCCTCATAGTCGTCCTGATATTTTGATTAGGCTACATATATTTAATCTCAAAAGTAATATTAATCACAACAGTGATCATAAAATTTGATTATTTATAAATCTCCTGATCATTTGATGTCTTCAAGAAAATAAAAATTAGTAAGCAGACTATCATATTTTTAGACCATGCTTTATTTTCTCATAATTTTCTGATGTTTCTTAACAATCAAGTTATAAGATGTTTAAAAATATAATTAAAAATAATAGTAAATATTGTCTTTCAGAGGTGTGTGCCCCCTTATCCTAATTTTAAATTCTGTTGAAAACATTTTTCATTGCTCAAGATGCTTATTTCTTGAAATCAGCAAGTACTAGACGTGAAGAACTAGGGGACCTTGGACCACACTGGAGAGTCTCTGGTAACAATGTGATTTATGGTGAGATCTTTGGGCCACATGGTGTCAACCTGACTTCTGGAGGGGGTGGGGACTAACGCCAGCCATGAGGTGGTCAGTAACATTTACATGACTAACCCCTGTACGCCAAAGCCTGGTGAGCTTCTGGGTCGGCAATGCACTCTGTGCATATTGCTACACAAGCTTGCGGAGAGAAATAAGCATTGCTTACAGGACTCCACTGGGAGGGGGCAATTGGAAGCTTATACCTGGAGCCCTTCTGGCCCCTGCCCTCTGTCCCTTTTCCTGTTGTTGATCTTAATCTGTATCCTGTGGCTGCAATAAACAATAACCACGAGCACAACAGCTCTACCAGTTCTGAGTCCTCCTAGTGAATCACT
Organism: Micronycteris hirsuta; assembly: GCA_004026765.1. Classification (NCBI taxonomy): domain Eukaryota; kingdom Metazoa; phylum Chordata; class Mammalia; order Chiroptera; family Phyllostomidae; genus Micronycteris; species Micronycteris hirsuta. Next base: position 18,202 of record PVJI01017047.1, on the reverse strand, counting down.
GAACCTGGGAATCATCTCGGAACCTCCCAAACATGAGCAACAAGTATGTTAATTGTGTTTGATTACATGTGTGGGATTCTACCGTTTTGGCTGACCAATAATTTTCTACAGGGTCCGGCACAAATAACGCTCCTTTTTAATTATAAAATATTTTATGACAAAATCATAAGCATGTAATTCTGAAACATAACAATATCACACTCAAGCACACCATATGACATTTTAGGTGAAATGTTCAAATTAAAACTATAAATTATTACACCCATATTATTACCCTTCAAACCACACTCAAACAGAAGTTATTTCTGCCAGACCTGTATAATAAATATATATTGCTGATTTAATAAAAATACATTTATTGTTTATATCCTTTGTATATGTGTATCATTTGATATAGAAGTTTAAGGAAGTAATCACACATGGGTAATCATTGCAGTGTTATTTTTAATAAATAAATTGGAAAATAATCTAAATATACAACAGGGGTTACGATAAGTAAGTCACATACATCTGTCCAGTTGAACATGATAATTATTAAAACTTATGCTGTAAAAGAGTACTAATATGAAAAAAAGCAAAGTTGACAAAGCAGAGTAAAAATATGTAAGTATATTTCTGTTAATGTATATATATATAATCCATAGTTACATAGCGGAAAAAATAGCAAAAAATGTACTTAAAAGTGTAAATCATGTGTACCTGTAAGCGGGAGAATTGAGGTGGCTTTAGTTTCTTTACTTTGTACTTATTTATATTTCATCCATATTCTTTGTAAGCATGTGTTATGTTTATAATTTTAAAAATTTTATTTCTAGCTCCACCCCTACAATAAATTTTAAAATCACTGAAGCCAATTTGATGATTGAGTCTGAACTTGCTCAGTAGAAATAGAAAGAAGAGACAGATTCATGAGATAGTTGGTAGGCACATTGGTTCGCACTTGAGATTGGGTGAAAGCAGGGGCCGGTAACTTGTAAAAGATGATGACAATATTTCTGTATTTTAGTTTGTGGGGGTTTGGGGACACTGATGTCCTTAGCTAAGGAGGCTGTCACAGGTTATCCTACACCAGAGGTTAGGTATAGGATAATTGCGTTGGCCAAAAAGTGGTTTTTTCCAGAAAGTAAAGGACACATTTCTAATTTTCACCAATAACTTTATTGATTTGGGTATTTTGAGTATGTTGGCTCTCTCTTGCATGGTATAACATTGGTTGTTCTCAGTTAATGTCTCAGTTTGATCGCTATCAACTTCAACTGGTCTACCTGACCATGGAGCATCATCCAGTGAGAACACTCCAGAATGCAAGTTTGCAAACCACTTTGGACACATTTGATCAGTCACAGCACTTTCTCCATACACAGCACAAATTTTTTGTTTGTTTGTTTGTTTTTGCATGTCAGTTGTTTTTTCACCTTTTTTGAAATAATAAAGCAAAATATGCCCAAAATGATGCAGATTTTCTTCCATCTTCAATATTAAAATGGCTACACAAAATTTCATCAATTTGGAAAGTTTTTTTAATGCATGCTGATATGACAGCTGTCACAATACAATCTAACAAAATTGTTTCAAATGAAGTTAAAGACAACTAAACACTATTGGAGCCATCTTACAGGAAAATAAACAAATGAACTTTTTGGCCAACCCAATATGATTAGTTTAGATTTGAATATACTTAAATGGAGGAACATGCAGGATACTCAATTTGGAGCCCTGCTTGGTGTGGCTCAGTGGATTGAGTGCCAGCCTGCAAGCCAAAGGGTCACTGGTTTGATTCCCGATTAGGGCACATATTTGTGTTGCAGGTCCCCTGTTGGGGTGTGTGAGAGGCAACCACACTTTGATGTTTCTCTTCCTCTTTTTCCCTCTCCTTTGCCCTCTCTCTAAAAATAAATAAATAAATGCCGTGGGGATCTCGTCCCAGCCGAAACCTGTGGGTGACCGTAACCAAATGCATGTATAAATCTCACACTAAGACACGCGGGGGGAAGGAATCCGGTGGCCATGGGTCTCCTCCACCATCCCCCATCTTGGGGAGAAAGACCTCGTGGGTTGCTTAGCCAGGGGTTTTATTAGAGGCATTAAGACACATTTACATTGGATTGATTATTCATGGGATTAAGCAGAACAGGGGTAGGATTACTCATAGCAAGGCATTGGATGTTGATTCACGTCTGGTGGCAGACACTACCAGGTTAAAGTAATATGTAGGGGTCAGCAAGCCAGAATTTTTTAAGATACACCTTTGCCAAATTCCTATTAGAGAATTCCCATCCCACAGACATGATCCACACTTGCTCACACAGGAATCACACGGAGCTGTGCTCAAAACGTGTAAATTCTCAGGACTGCGTGTTTACACACATGTGGAAATCGCTGCCACATCTCCCCCTCTTTTTTTAAGAAATCCTTTTCTACAGGCATGGATTACGCCAGCCCACACAGGAGTGATTTTTCTTCACGCAGAGCTGAGCTCTGACATGCGTGATTTTTCTGGGCTACGATTTTTCATGTGTGTGAAAAGAATTTTTATATTTCCCCTTGTATTTCTTATGAGAATTTAGAAGCTGGATTAATTTGATAAAGTTTGTTACTTGCTGGTCCCTTTTACAATCTTGGGAGAATAAATTACAGATGTAGCAAATAAAATCTAAAAAAAAAAAAAAAAAGATAAGCATTTTGAAACACCGGTCTTGAGCATAGAAGATATTTTAAACAGGCACTATGAAGCTGGGGTCATTAGCAATAGGTCATAGCATCAAAGGGATGGACAGTACAGAGGATCCAGAAAAGAAACTGCAAAGAAGTAAAGACGTAAGGGGGAAACCAGATGAAAATAAGGTTACTGACATCAAAGGGGCAAAGACAGTTTCCGGGAAGGATTAACCAACCAAGGCAAAATCCAAGCCAGACAGGCACTGGCATTTGGCAGTTTGGGAGGTGGGAAACCATCTCTAAATAGGAATTTGCCTTCCCCTTCAGGGGTTTTCGATGAGATCGAAATAAGAAATGTAAAAATGCCATGCAAACTAGGTTATCTAAAAGTCTTCGGATGCACATAATCCAATTTTCCTCCCTTGCATGTACATATCACTTGCTTTCCTCAAACAATTGATGAAAACACCTTGTTCTTTTTGTATGTTTTTGATCACCTGACTTTCCTTGGTCTTGACTTTTCCAGGTACAACTTTCCAGGTACAATCCATGACAAAACTAGTTTCAGTGCAAGATGCTTGACTGTAAGTAGCCTCTCATACTTCCGAGAAGATGAGGGCTATAGGAAATGAAGCTAGTAGCTTATGCTGTTTTCAAGGAACAGAAAGTTTTCTTTTTCATGTCAGCATATGAACATAGCAGAGCAACAGAAATACCTAGGAGAGACACAGAGCTGATCCAATATTCCATAAAATTAAAATGTACTATGAAGAAAGTCTAGCAATCATGGAAACTCTTGATATTTTCTGGCTAGATGGCATGAATTTGAAGTGGTTGCCAGAGGTTTATATTTTCTGTCTCACCAGTGGTTAAATAAAGAGGGGGAGGATAGCTGGATACACAAAATACAACACTCACACCTGCCCTTTCCTCAGCTGAGTACTTAAAATAAGTACAACTATTAAGGTATATTTATAGAGTATCTAGTACAAACCCAATACTGGGAAGGACTCAAACAATGTAAAATCAAGTATGTCAGAGTTCTAAAAAACATCACAAAGACATCTGCTTTTTTACATAATCAAATAGCTACTTTCTGTCTCCTATATGAGGCCTGTCCAGAAAAAGTCCAGCCATTGTTAATATAACAATGGTTTGGGTGACATCGATGTAACCTGGCAGCCAAGGAGAGTGGGCTGGAATGTGCATGCACGAACAATGACAACTTCACTGTAGTAGTCAGTCGGGGTGGTAGACACATTGAATGAGGATGTATACTGTGTGGCCATCACATTCAAAATGACTGAGCAAATGGAGCAATGAATGTGAATCAAATTTTGCGTTAAGCTTGAACATTCCTCTGCAGAAACTGTCCAGGTGATTCACAAGGCTTTTCAGCACGACGCAATGAAAGCAGTGCCAACAAAAGTGTGGCACAAATGCTTCAAAGATAGTCGAGAATCTGTTGAAAGTGGTCCACACTCTGGAAGGCCTGCAACAGGCATAACACCTGAGAATGTTGAACGTGTACGGGCTGCAATCAACAAAGATCATCGACTGACAGTGTGAGAACTAGAAACTGATCTGGGGATTCCAAAATTTACTGTCTGAGATTTTGATGCAGGGTCTTGGCATGAAACGTGTTGTGGCAAAATTCATTCCGTGGTTTCTGCTTCCAGAGCAGAAGAAACACAGTACTGCAGTTGCTAATGACCTGATGCAAACCTCTATCAAAGAACCAGATCTCCTCAAGGTCATAACTAGAGATGAATCATGGGTCCAAGGCTATGATCTGGAAGTGAAGGCCCAGTCACCCCAATGGAAGTCACCTGGTTCTCCACACCTGAAGAAAGCATGGCAAAGTCCCAGCAAGATCAAGGCCCTTTTAATTGTGTTTTTTGATGGGGAAGGTGCTGTCGATCACAAGTACACCCCTCTAGGTCAAACAATTAGTAAGTACTACTTCCATGTTCTTTGTCCATTAAGAGATGCAATATGACAAAAATGGCTGCAGCTCTGGGCAACTGGTGATTGGCAGCTTCATCACAACATGCCCACTCATGCATCATCTTGTGTAGTTTTTTGGCAAAACTTCAAATCACCCAGGTGACTCAGCCCACTGCAGCCCAGATTTGGCGCCCTGTGACTTCTGGCTTTTCCCCAAACTAAAATCACTTTGGAAAGGGAAGAGATTTCAGACGATCAATGAAGTTAAGGAAAATACAGCGGGGCAGCTAATGGTAGTTGGGAGAACTCTGTGAGGTCCCATGAAGGGGACTGAGACACCATTGTCCTATGTACAATGTTTCTTGTATCTTGTATCCTCTTCAATAAATGTCTCTATTTTTCATAGTACATGGGTAGATCTGTTCTGGACAGACCTTGTATATAAATGTAGCCTAGAGAGACCTGCTGGATCTAGAGATAGAACATTCCAGAATATCAACCACTTACAAATTCCCAGCCACAAGAAGGCTAACTAGTTTTAAGAGCAAGACCATATAGCCCTGGCTGGGTGGCTCAGTTGGTTGGAGCATTTTTCCTTACATCAAAAGGTCACAAGTTTGATTCCTGGTCAGGGCACATACCTAGGTTGTGGGTTCAATCCCCAGTCAGGGTGTGTATGGGAGACAACTAACCGATGTCTCTTTCTCACATCTATGTTTCTCTCTCCCTCACCTTCCTAAGATCAATAAACATATCCTCGGATGAGGATTAAAAAAGAGCAAGCCCGCAAGCCTCCCCTACTCTCCCACTTAAAAAATATTATAGTCAACATATGACATACATAGTCAAGATATCATAATGTTGCATGGTGACAGATGGTTACTAAACCTATCATGATCACTTTGTAGGGTATTTAATGTCAAGTTATGTTGTACACTTGAAACTAATATTTTGTATGTCACCCTGTCATTTTTATAATCAACTTTGTCAAAAGGAAAACGCTAATCTGCAAAACTGACAATTTTCAATACACAGAAAACGTTAAGAAAATTTTCATAAAAATCATGTAGCATCTGAAAGAGTATCAATATGTAATTGTAGCTAATGAACTTAAAACATTGTAGCTAAAAGCAGCCCGGTGGAGGGTGGAGGTGTGTGGTTTGCCAGTGATAGAATGGAAGGGCTTACTCTTCTTAAGTCCGCTTTATTTTGTCCTCAGAAGAAACTAAGTTAAAAACTAAAACATCTTAGAGGATCTGTATGACCTTTTATCATCTCCAACACTGAGGAAAACAAAAGCCTTTGATATCTTTCTCATTATATTTTCCTTTTACCACCTTCCTATAATGTTGTTGTTGCCTTTTCGTTTGCTCTTTTTCTATCCATCTTAAAAAAAAATCTAATAAAGGATTCAAGTTATAATTGTTATAGCTACTTTTGTCACATACATCCATTCTCAAACATGAACTTTGTGAACATGGTGAGAAAAGACAGAGAACCCCACATAATTGAGCTTAAAAGTAGATGCACTCATGGAGACAGAAAGCAGGTGTTATCAGGGCCGGGGAGGGGTCTTAGGAGTGACTATTTAATGGGTACAGAGTTTGGGATGATGAGGGTCTTCAAATGGCCAGTGTGACAGTTGCACAACATTGTGACTGTATCTGATGCCCCTTGAATTGCATATAGTAAAAAAAAAAAAAAAAAAAAAGGAAAAAAGCAGATGTGACACAGCATTTCAGACATGACCAATTTATTCAGAAAATTCAAATTTGTTTGGCAAAGTATATCCAAGGGCAGAGAGTTTGAGATGACCGTTTCATTGGAGGCAATCACATTTGCTAGAGCTAACTGGCCGAGAGGTAGTATCCAAAGCAAAACTTTAAAAACTAATTTAGTGTGTGGGGGGTGATAGTCACATTCGCAGAGAAAATAAAATAACCAGCTTACACAACTGAACCCAGAGAAATGCTAATGCTAGTAGTAACCCTTTATTCAGCTTAGTTCAACATACATTAAGCACCTAATTTGTTCAAAACATTGGGCTACCATACCAGGGTTGAAGTAGAAACATAAAATTCACCAAGGTACGTAATCCCTGTCCTTAAAAGTTTACAACAGCACATCTATAAATGAGTGTGACAGGTGAGGAACAACAAAACAAAAACAAATGCTCTAAAAACAGGGAGAGGGGAGAGTCCTACGTCCCCATAGACACAAGTCTGAGGTTGGGACTCCCCCACAGCCCTCCGTTTGGTGGTGTGGGGACGCAGGGTACAGCATGCCGTTGATGCTGGTGTCTAAGCATGTCTTGGCAACAGGAAATGGCCTGGTTCCTCTCCAGCTTTAAATGTGTGAGGGGTAGGGGTGTTCAAAGATATTTTTACTCTAACCCTGTCATCGATAGCCCATTATATGAGAGACTGACAGAAAGTGAGGGTGATTAAAAACAAAGTCTGAAGCGGCAGGAGCATAGACTGGAAACACCACCTCGTAGTTTTAGCGTAAATTCAACCCCTTGTGTATATGCATCTAGTAGCTCCAGTAACACCATCAAATGGGGAAAAGCCCCCGGCAGCACCACAGTTCAGCACAGCAGAACGTGGTCTCCTCTGCTGGACTATGAAACTGACTTAGCTACTGGCAACGGTGGACGTAAGGGCAGATGAATTTGAAGTCTATATGTTACATATAAATTAAATCCCATAAACATTCTCTCTTTAACTCAACATAAATGAAGAAGAGGGCTTCACCTTAAGGAGAAAGATGAAGTCTTTGTAGGCTAATTGATCTAACGGTGACTTGGTAATCTATATTTTCTATTTAAAAAAATACAGAATCTTTCCTGAATAGTAATTTATTATGTGTATAACATACACCTCAAAGAGAATTTTAATGGAACATTGTAATAGTCAAAGATCAGTTTCTGCTTTTGCAATTACACAAACTATCTTAATAGTTTGAGAACCCTTTCAAGCACAATATATAACAAGATGCTTTAATATTATTCATCATCCTTAACTTCTTAAAGTTTGGCTTATATTATCTCAAAGGAAAACTATATTTCCTTTTCCCACAAAATTAATTCACAAACAAACCTTAAAAATTAAACAAAAAGCTTTCCTGTAAGCCTTTACCAATGAAAAATTGCAATGAAAACACCTGCCAGGCTTTCAGGAAACAAAAATCAACAACTTACAAAACCAGCACCTCAAAACACAAAAACAAAACCTCTTTTTGAAGTATGAAGTTTAATTCTTCTTGTCCGCATAGTAACTGGTAATCAGAACCCTCCCCCACCCAGAAACCGCTCTGGTTTGTTATGCAATACAACATACAATATTTTTAATGTTAACAAATAACTGATACAGCACAATGTATAAATAGCTTTCTTTTAATACCGAAGTGACTCAATACTAGAACATATAATAGCACGCTAAAGTGATTTAAAAGTAAACATTTTAAAAATGTAATCTATTCTGATCTTGTATTAATTGAAATTAAAAACCAAAGGATAAAGTATTATTTCAACCTTTATATCAAGATAGATGCCAGTTATAAAAATGTACTTTTGTTGTAAATGCTAGATTATGCAAAAATAATTTTATATGTTTTATTTAACTTTAATGAATTTTTCCCAACTCTAATGTTAAAAATATTTTAAAAGAACTTAAATTTTAATGGCAAAAAGTTCCTATTTTCCCTATCTGTTAAAAAAAAGATTTTGTTTTCCCTTAACATACAATGCCCTATTGTTAAGGCACAACATTTTTTTAGGATAAAAATAAAACCATAGATTAGGTTTATTTTATGCAACAGTTACAAAATAGACTTTTGTAGGCATATACTGAAAATAATAAAAATGAAAAATCATTGCTTCTATCCGGGAGCAATCAGCACATAACTAAGTAATTGCAGCTAGAATAACCCAAATAGTTTCCATTTTTAATTTGCCAAAGATTGTATCCATAAGGCCATTTTCTAGGTGTAATCTAGGAGAGGCGAGCTGGGTATTCTTCTCTGAGGAATGGGAGTGCATGCCTGCTTTCCTTTATGCTTGGGCTATCGGGATAGCTGGCATCTTCAACGCCTGAGTGAAATCTAGTATTTGAATTAAATATCTGAGACAAGGGCAGAGTTCCTGATCATAAGGGTCAGGGCAGGTGTGTGCTTTACCTTCTCCCTCTGCTACCCTTCCCCTGAGCTGTCTTTCCTCTTTCCCACCCTTTCCTTAGTCACTGACCCTCCCCTACTTCCTCTGCCCCAGTTTGCACAATATTGAAAGGGAGCACCCAGCAGAGTTTGCACAATTGTTACCTAAAACACATACACCAAAATGCTTATTTCATTATACAGCTATAAACAATTTGCTTGAATATTCAAATTTTTAAAAAACCCTAAAACTGGGGAAAAGGGGACAATTGAATACCAAGGACAGATAGGACTTATCTTGTAGGTCCTGGTAATTTCAACTGAAATAAAGAATCAAGCATGAAAACTGAGAGAAAAAGCAAGTTTTCTCATACAGGCTTATATACCCAGCTCTCTTGTATTTTCTGCATTTCCATTCTTTGAAGGATGGGTTGGAAGAATTGCTTTGTAAAGACAGAAACATTGGATTAGATTTAACAGCATAAAGCTCTGTGGTTTTGAAGTGATTTTACTTTACTTTTTCCGGGGAGTCTGAAAATGGTGAACTAGGAGTCCACCAGGACTGATCTATCACTGGGAACAACTAGAGTCTCAGTTCTACTGTCAGATTTCAGCAGCCAATTTTAAGAGAAACATGTCTGTGAAAGAATTCCTGGATAAGGTTTGGGGAAGAGTATATTGGTTAAGAAAGAAGAGCAGAAATAAAATGAGAACATTAGGGGCCAGGGAGATAGGAAACGAGGTAGAAATGAAGAGGCAGAAAAAGGGGATAGCTGATGGCTACTGAGGTTATTGATGTTGCTGCTTTTACTAACATGATGTGTAAAACTCAATTTTAAGGGAAAATAACCCTCTAAATAAGGACAAAGATGAGGGAAAGGGAAGACCAGGAGTTGGGGAGGTAAGGGTCACTAAAAGTAAACTCTAGTTATTTTGCTACATTTTAGAAATAATTTACGTAATCCTAGGAGACAGTACATGCCTCGCTTATTCATGAAGGTGTTTGGCTATATGCTGGCAAATAATGTCTCACATAAATAAATATAAATACTGTTCTTTGTAGTTATATTAGTTCTGTAATGTATACTGACTTTCAGAAACAAAAAATTTAAAGACTTTCTATAAAAGCACTTGAAAATCATTAGTAACTAGACTATACCAAATTATAAAAATAATGCATTTAACTGACAGCCAGGATCTTAATTTTTGCACACAAGTCCTTCACAAAGTCACTATCTACATGCAATTAATAAAATTAAAAATAAAACCAAAGCAATCATACTTGCTAAAGCTTCCATATAATATTGGGAAAAACCCCCAACTCCAATTAAAGAAATTCCATTTCTTACTATGCTAGTCCTATTTCCCTAAGTTTGACATATTACATCGACAAAAATGCTTTTATACTACAGAACTCTGGAAACACTATATGCATTTTTTCTATGTCTCCTGAGAAAAAAGGATTTTCTCATCTCATTGCAAAGTAAAAAGGTGAAGTCTTCAATAATCTGTTCAAAATTCCTAAGTCCTGTTTAAATATCAAGTATTCCAACTACCAAAATTCTTGAATAAATTTTCACTGAATAAAAGCCTACGTAGTGAGGCCTATCAGATTCATGGCCAGTCGCTAGAGACTGGGTGGAAACATGTGTATCACGCTAAATTTAATTTCCTAATGAGGATTTAAAGGGCTTTGGACGAGTGTTATACGCAAACCTAAAACCGTATGCACATTCCACCAGGTGAGGCTGTTCATTCTTTGGTCAAGTTTACCTCCAAGATAGGAAATAAATGTAAAATTGCCTTAGGGGGAAGGAAGGAAGGAAGGGAGGGAGGAAAACTGTGAGAAATCCCTCTCCTTATCAGTGTTACTAAATATAAGGACATCAAAGCCACATGAAATCATGGTACTGTTTGCATACATGAAGTTTTCAGATATCACAACGAGAGAAATCAGACATCCCACTGTAGTTCACAAAGCAAGATTCTAATTTCAGTGACACCGTGAACATGCCACAACTGTTCTTCCAACCAGATCCTGCATACTGAATAGAAAAATAATGCTTCAAAAATTAACTTTAACCTTCATTATTTTAATCTGAAGGATAATTATAAAATAGCTCAAAATTTACTACTCTGAGAGTTTGGTTAGGTTAGATCCATTTATTAATGGTAACAGCAACCATAACTCATTCTTGATAATGAGAGAATTTTTATATACAGACCTGGAAAATTTTTTAAAAAGTACTTAAAGCTTTTGAAAATAATGAAATCTAGCCCAATTCATGTAGTGTCAAATAACTTTCAATAAATAATAGAATTCTTTATATTTCTGTAGTGCCTTATAGCATGTTTTGTCCCTCATGAGAAAATGTACTAAAATGCTACGCTAACCCTGAAATCTTAATCCAAACCTTATAGGTAAAAGGCTAAAACGCTGGTCAAGAGGGAGAGGATGGAATCATGCACTGTCTATAGGGCAAATGAAAATCAACAGCAAGACATCAGAAAAGTTGAACCTATGGGTACAAACCTATTGTTCATTGTAGAAACAAAACACACACACACAGAAATTACAACACAACTACCATACATCTACATTCTCTACTAGCTGGTGTGAGCCTGCTATTAAAATTTCAAAGGAAAAAACAATTTAAGCTTTTTCTATATTAATCCATAAGAAATATTCAGGAACAGATAGAGCATTTGTTGCATATTAACGAACATGTGGCTTCTTGTGCTTTCCATCTGAATTAGGGGTTAAAAACCCCAAATTACTTTATTTTCAATGAGATATAAGTATAAAGTAATATTAAACATCTATATGAAATCAATCCTTTCTTCAGCCCAATTCTACATGAAAGTATTAACAGTGAAGATTCACGATGTTGTGTGAAAATGGTGACTCATAACAATGTAGACTGTTATAGATTTTAATTCACAAATATATATATATGTATATATGTATATATACATATATACATATATATGTCTCGTGTGTGACAACTGTACGAAAATAGTCTCAAAAATAAAGACAATACTTGAGACACGAAGCAATCCATCTTCCCTGATCTTGTCTCCTATTACAGGGAAAAGAAGTCTCCGATGCTTCATAAATACTTTAAAAAATTTGGGATGGCCTTAACCATGCATAGTCTCCCCTGACCCTTTGAAGCTTCCACCATTTCAGGCTGACCATGTCAGCTCTGGAAGAGCTGTGATCTGTAATCAACGTTGCTTATTGATGTCCTGTCTTCTCCAGATCTGGGAGTTTTCTGACTAGAGCTTGGTGGTTCACTCTGATGCTAGCCAGGAGCCCTCCTTCAATGCCGTCAGAACCGGTATAACTGATTTCTTCGCCACTCAGGGTAGTCATATGCCCCCCAAGGGCTTTTAAGATGGCATTGCCAGCACATATATCCCACTTTTTGATGTATGTCACATGAATATATAGATCAGCTTTTTCTTGACTCTTATCAGGCACATCCAAGAGCGCTAAAACTTTATAACCTAAAAGACAAACACAGGAATTAGGTCATTGTGGGAAAGATTTCAAGAAAGTAGCTTAATTTTTTTAGTACATTGTTAAAAATAATAGCACAGGGTGTGCAAGAACTCTTTGTATTATCTTTGCAAATGCTAAGTCTAAAAGTAATTTAAATAGGTATTTTTTAAGTAACAGCCCCAAAATTAAACCCAAATAAAAAATATATATATACAGTGTAAAGTAAATAACTTATTTAGTTATTCCCAAGTATAACCAAATATATGTCTACAATGTTTTAAATTTACATCTACTTTGTGGTTGTTTTCTATGAAATAATACATTCAGTACATATCATTTCCTACTGAATATTATACTGAAACTACACACACACAGGTTTCACTTGAAAATGTGGTACGGCTGGATTTGAAAGAAGAAAATACAAAATAACCCTACTATCTTACATCCTCTTTGTAACGAAGTAGAGTTTAAAAATAAAATAATAAAACAAGTGTAGAAGAAACTAGATCTAGAATCTAGTTTGTCCCATTCCTACTGAGTATTTTGGCCATTATTGTTCTTAACCAACCTAATAGACAGACAATTATAAAATGATAAAATTGTATTAAGAAAGGCAATTATATGTGATCAGTAAAGTAAAACTTTTAGGCTAAAAGTTAATAAGCATTATTTTCCCTTTATTACTGTGCTGAAAAGGCTTTCAAACACAAATGTTCCTGACCATTATTTGCTATTTATTTGCATTAAATCACTTGTATAATATTAAATAGTATTCAAAGCAAGGGTGTGCAAACAGCCCATGAGCCAGCCAAATCCACATTTATATAGACCTCAACCTAAATGATTTTCCTATTTTGAAAAAGTAGTAAAAAAAAAAACAAAATAAAACAAAGACCTTATGTGGCTCATAAGGCCTAAAATATATACCATCTGGCCTTCTCTGAAAGGCTAACCCCTGATCTACAATATGGACAATGCAACAGAACAGAGTATACATTAAGCTAGCTGGGTGGGCACTCGACTTTCTGGCTCATCCAAGGCAAGCAAGCCAAGAAGTTCACAGGTGTCAAAAGTCATCCAGAGATTAGCCACTGTAACAACATTTATGACGATTCCTGGCACCCTTATGCCACAGGAAGCATCGTAACGTACTTGGAGCTTTCTTTCTCTCTCTGATATTCCTAGAGTTAAACCAGTAGGAGAGTTATTTTTAAATCAGATCATATATTTAAAAAAAATTGACAGTATATCACTGACAGGTACAGAAATCACTACTGTGAAATTGTTTGTTTCTACTGGGAGAGTGTTTCTTAACAAGAAGGCAAGTGTGACTGAAATCCACCCTAGGCACAGCCAAGCAGGAGACCATGTCCGTCTTCAAGTTTCTTCCCAAAGGCGTAGCAACCAAACCTTTCTCCTGACAGGGGCCTTGACCATGCTGGGAATACTTTACAGGCACCACAGGGGAGGAGAAACATACCAGCACCACCAGCCGGGATAATTGTAGTCTGGTTTCCAAAAGTCTGAAGGGCAACCTGTTTGACCATTCCTGAATGGGAGCGAGACACAACAATCCGTGGGGTCTTCTCGTTGTAGGCAGTGCGGGCTTTCACATTTGACCCGCCGTCTACCATTGCCCAAGCTGAAAAGCAAACAAAGTCCATTAATAGTACTTGTTTTTACAACTATAACTCAAAGTACTAAGAGTGACTGAAAAAAATTTTTTTCTTCCACAGTTATTTGTATTTTTATTCCAAAACAGAAGTTTTATTTGTTTTCTGAGTAAAAGGCAACATTGTATTGCTTATTATATTAAAACAAAGCTTAAAAGGCCCATAAAACCCTGCCCAGCCAGAGATTAATAACTACTAAACACTTGGCTTAAGAAGTCTTAGGCCCCAGATCTCCTTGTGGGGTGGTGGCTGAGTCTTCACTGGAATTGCGTGGCAACTCAACCCCTCCCCATACCTAATCCAACCTCCTTATCACCTTTCTCAGGTTGAATGCCAAGAGCACCCCTAGAAAACTTTCTGCATGCTAATCTCTATCGCAAAGTCTGATTCCTGGAGAACCCAACCTGTGACAACCTATGACATAAGCATAACTAATTACCCTGAATAATTTAAATTTTAAAATTGTTGAAGAAATTAGGTTTACATATCTGCTTTGTCAAACAGTATAAAAAGAAAAAGTTCTAGATTTCAAAATAGAACAGAAGTTTTTAAGAAGGTGGGGAGATCCCAGAGATGGCTTGAAATGTTTTTCTTGGTTTGGAAGTTTTCTTCATTGTCTACCCAACTACACAAGGAAACAAACTTGCTCAGAATGATCCCAATTAGACTGTTGTTCTAGCAGTTACTCACTGTGGGATAAAATATAGTCAACCATGGCTAGCAGTGAAAGCAGCTGCATTACTACATATTCCTGGCTGCAGAAAAAGAAAAAAAAAAAAAGAATAGTGTCTAGGTTTCTGAGTTCCTTAAGGACAACGACAGACTCATGGACTCTTCTCACACTTCTTTCTAAAAACCCCACATAGCAGCAAGGAGAGAAATACACACAGCCTTAATCAATACCTACAGGTAGAAGCGAGAAGATAGCTATCAACCAGAATTTCCGAGGAAGGGGGTCAGCTGAGTAAGTGCCGCAGGTGACCCAGGGTGGAGAATACAGCAGGAGCTGCACAGGGGAGCCGAGAGGTCAGAGGATCTCAGTGGTGACAGGACAGCAGACAGGATTTCTTCACAGGAGGAAAAGATCTCATCTAAAAGCAGAACTGCTGAAAGCAGGCCCAAAACTGGTCAACAGAGCAATGAGAGGAGGAGGCTTGGAGAAGACAAGAAACCAGAAGTGATGTCTTAATAGTAACATACTAGATGATGTACAATATATTTATTGTAGGGTGTCTCTCCAAGACAGAGACAATTTGGAAGCCAGCAAATAGAACTAAAGAGAAGGAAAAGAGATGAAAAGATAAAATCAAACAAGAAAGAGGAAATGTGAAAACAAAAAAGAGACACTTGATAATAAAGACAATGCCTTCTTCATGCTAACATGCTAATGCCTTCTTCATGCTCCTAAACTGAGAATCACCAGCCTCCAACCGATTCCACAGAAGCTGGTCCAAATGTGGGGGTGGGGGGGGGAGTAAAACCACAATGTCCATTGGGAAAAAAAAAAAGAAGAAAACACAGAAAATAAAGATTATGGGGGGTGTGTGGGGGGTGTAAGGAAACTAAATGGTAATAGAAAAAAATACAATAAATATTAAAAAAGAAATAAAATAAAGGTTAAAACATTTCAGGCTACTTGAAAATTTCTACAAAGCTGAGGAGAACTATAACATTCTAACATGATTAAAAATAAGCAACAAAAATAAAAAAGAATGCTATGATACAAACAATAAACTCAAGAAAAAATAAGCAAACAATACAAACACATGAAATGGGAACTTACAACACAAGAAAGAAAATAAAGACAAAATCCATGAAGACTTAGCACTCAATTATAGAATACACAAAGGACGACAGACTTGTCCAAAAGCCGAGCAAGCAATGAGACAAGGAAAAAGGAAAACAAGTAAACAGATAAAAGGAACCACAGAGAAAGTGATAGATACAAAAGTAAGTGAAAGAAGAGTCAACAAATATATATTAGGAGTCCCTGAAAAAGGAAAACAAAATAATGAAATAGAACTAGTCATTAAGATTACGGTGGAAGAAAATGTCCCTGAAATAAAAGACGACCTAAATGTTCACACTGAGAGACATACTATGTAGACATCTGTCCAGATGCAAACTCTGAACCTGAAATATATCATAGCTCTATTATTAGACTTTAAAGATAAAGTTCTTCAGTACTCCAGGCAAAAAGATCAAGCCCCTTACAAAATCAGGTTATCAGCCGTCTTACCAACAAGAATTAACATGTGCCCACAATTATTACAACAGTTCAACAGTTTCTATATTACCCCCAAAAAAGGGCATACAATGGGTGCACTGAATAAATTTAACTGTGAATTTTAGAGGAAACCAAAGATAGGAAAAAGGTGGGAAAATATAGATGTATAAATGTTATGTCATAGTAGAATGGTGAGTCAAAAGATACCACTTAAATCTGAAGAGTTAAGTAACAGAGAAGACAGAAAAACATCAAAAAAGACACGACTGATTAAAATGGAATGGTGGTTGAGAAGGAGGCTAAAATAAGCTGACTTAATTTTTGCTCATAGGAGAAAACCAACAGATGCTACCTAAAGAAGAGGACCACATAATGGTATACAAGGTCTGTCCAGAAGGTATCCAGCCACATACTATGAAAAATAGAGACATTTATTGAAGATACAAGAAACATTGTACATAGGACAATGATGTCTCAGTTCCCTCCAAAGTAGGCATCTTGGGACCTCACACAGTTCTCCCAGCATCTCTTCCACTGTTCAAAACACTCTGCAAAATTCGCTGTTGGAATCACCATGAGCTGTATTTTTCTGAATCTCATCGACTGTCTGAAACCTCTTCCCTTTCAAAAGTGATCTTAGTTTTGGGAAAATTCAAGAGTGTCAGGCACCAAATCTTGAGATGTTGTGGGGCTGAGTCACCTGGGTGATTTAAAGTTTCGCCAAAAACTCTGCACAAGATATGATGCAGGAGCCGGCGCATTATTGTGATGCCAGTCACCAGCTGCCCACAGCTGTGGCCATTTCCGTTGTATGGCACGTCTATACTCACTGCACTGTCCCCCAAAGCCTTCTCAATCATCTGAAGTTTCAGCAGAGGAATGCTCAAGCTTAACGCAAAATCTGATACAGATTCGTTGCTCTACTGGCTCAGTCATTTTTAATGCGATGGCCACACAGCGCACATGCCCAGTCAACAGTGTCTACTGCCACCACTGATTAGCACAGTGAAGTGGACATTATCTACGCAAGTGCATTTCAGCCCACTCTCCTTGGCTGATGGGTTATACTGAAGTTGCACAAACCATTCTCATATTAACAACGGCTGGACTTTTTCCAGACAGACCTTGTGTATTAAGGTGTTAATAAAAGTGAACAATAAAACTTTAACATAAATAGTAACTCTAGTTTGAACTGCACTGAATATATAAACATCCATGAGATCATAAAGATATATAAAAAAAGGAGAAAGCCTGTGCTTTCCCCTAGCCCCAAAATATTTGTTCTCATTGGAGGTAGTTTCTACCCTAATTCCTTAATTGAAAACCAGTACAGGAAAAGAGTTAAATGTTTATCTTGTAAGAACAACATCTCAAGATAAACAAAATTACTTCTGTTGATGGAGAAATTTCCCTTATAGAAGAATTCTAGCTAGTATGGGTAGGGAAGAAAAGGCAATTATAAAGTCCCATTTTACATCTTTAATGGATCATAAAACTACTACTGAAAAAGTTTAATAGAAATCTTGATTTTTCAATGATGCCAAAATCTCTCCAGATTACCCTGTTGGTACCAAGAGAATTAAAATAATTTTATAACAGAAATTTCATCACAACCACCTTAACTATTTTTAGCATTATCAATGATATTATATGTCATGTAATATTATGCAGTAGGAAGTACACAAAAAAATATCTACAATGTATTTTTGACAAAAATGCTTAACCTTAATTCAATTAAGGCTCCAGAACTAATTTGCACTTTATAAGAAAAAGAAGATGTAAAAATAAGTTAAATGACACCCTGAGGAAAGAGAACAATCCAAAAGGTGGGACATTCTATAAAAATTGACCTGGGCCCGGCTGGTGTAGCTCAGTGGATTGAGCGCGGGCTGGGAACCAGAGGGTCCCGGTTCGATTCCCAGTTGGGGCACATGCCTGGGTTGCGGGCCAGGTCCCCAATGAGGACCATGTGAGAGGCAACCATACATTGCTCTTTCTCCCTCCCTTCTCCTCTCTCTGAAAATAAATAAATAAAATCTT